>JAPWTK010000863.1:67500-137996 GCA_029963805.1 Aromia moschata
GTCGACACAAATCAAATGGAAAGCACTTTCGGAGACACGAATCGACTCGTGTCGGGAATTGTCGGTACTATTTTATTTATCAGAGCCAATACAAGTTTTCAAACACAATTAAAAACGTAATATGAACAAACCTATTAAGGCTTATGTAAATAAGGAGCCATTCAAAAAAACGTCATCAAAGTTGGCCGAGCAAAAAAATCGTATTTCTATTTTCTTACTTTTAAATTTATAACCTTATGTCAGCAGTAGATATCGGCCTATGACTCAAGTGGACCCGCGCGAATGTTTGAGTTATGGTGTGCCTGGAAATAAAACAAACATTCGCGAGGAACCAAGGAAACGGGGAAGCGGGCATTCGGGAGATATTCGTCGGAAGTGACAGATCTGTAATATAGTTTTCGTAATGTTCCAATAATTGTGCATTTGTAATGGTTTTGTGATTTGTTTTAAATATAATTACCATAAAAAGCTTACATCAGAAGTGGGATAAATGCCCTTGTCCTTGTTGTTGTTATTTGTTGGTACGCGAAGTGAAAAAGTTATTGTGAAAAAAAATCGCCACAGTGCAAGAGGAGAGTTTTGGTTAAGGATTTATTCCTTGGCATGGGTAATAAGTAATGTAAACCTGGGTTTAAAGAGCCGATGGTGGTTTTAAATAAATGATTCGAGAAAACATAATGGGTTGTCCTGTGAATATGATGAGATACGATGCGTTGATGGTTTGTTGCCGTGGAGCATACCGATAAATATACAGTTTTGGAAAGTCTGTCTAGTTTTGTTGTCCAAAATGTTGGGAAAATTATCAAATGAATGCTTTAAATGGGCCTTGGAGGAAAGGTCTTGGTAAACAATGTCGATAAGAAGGAGCAAGCCTTTCAAAGGTGTTAAGTAAGGTTGTAATTGAAAAGTATCTATGAATTCTTCAATAAAAGTTATGATAACTCTTATGACTGATATAATGATCAGAAATATTAAAGGAAAAATGAAGGAAGGGTTCAGGATCTTTTAATTGCACCTGCAGGCGCAACCTGTTGTAGACTGTCTGTTCTGAGGTCCCTCAATGTGAACGGTACCTCCCGGATGTTGTTTTGCCATTTCAGCATAGCCTTAAACCCATGGAACAGTCATCAGAATTGGATACAGAAAGTGAGAAAAAAAAAACGGGACACACTGTATTTAAGAACGGTTAAGTTATAAGGTAAAGATTGGACAAATGGCTGGATTAAATGTTGCGGGTTAAACCCGTGTGGAGACACTCACTGTGTCTGAAAGGTAAGGTGGAAGGAAAGGAAAGGTAAGGATTCGTGAAGGGCTTTATTTGACTACACAGTCAAATATAGTTGCTCGCGATTCGTGAATGGCCTTATTTGACTACACAGTCAAATATAGTTGCCTGCGGTAGGATTAGTGAAGGGCCTTATTTGACTACACAGTCAAATATAGTTGCCCGCGGTAGATGTAAGGGGCTTGACGAGATGCGCACTCGGAATCGCGAATCTGATCAGGATCGCATCCTAGTAAAACTGTATCATTACTAGGACGTTAGAGATCCATAGATGGATTCATGGGAAGTTAAGGATAGCGATAGTTAGTTCAGTAGTATTAAGTTTTAAGAAAATGTCTGGGGGACGCTTCAAGACTCAAAGAAAAATTGTCACGGACTACTTTTGTAATTAGTAATTACAAACCTATTTATTTCACAGGCAGGGGCTTTTCGGCCGTTAATTATACGCAGGGACGCGTGAAAGTCAGGAAGGGCCGTGTCAGCAGTAGATGGCGGCCTATGACTCAAGTGGACCCGCGCGAATGTTTGAGTTATGGTGTGCCTGGAAATAAAACAAACACTCGCGAGGAACCAAGGAAACGGGGAAGCGGGCATTCGGGAGATATTCGTCGGAAGTGACAGATCTGTAATATAGTTTTCGTAATGTTCCAATAATTGTGCATTTGTAATGGTTTTGTGATTTGTTTTAAATATAATTACCATAAAAAGCTTACACTTATTTAATTGTCAAGGCTATTAGGTAGATTATGTGACATTATGTACATTAGGTACATTATGTGACGGCCATTATTTATTTCACAATTGTGACAGCCACTGTCTCAAAAATTTGACAACAAAATTTCACTTCGTGCTTCGACATAACTGCTATTTCCATCTCTCTCGTTCATAGCCAGATTTGATGACGTTTTTTTTTTTTGGATGGATATTTGAATGAGCTACGATGTTATAGATCCATTTCACCAGGGTGCCACTTCCTATTTTTTTTTTAATCTACTTTTTCAAAAGTATAAGATAGTTGAACCCTATAGGTATATTCCCTATACATTTTGTGGTTGAACTAGGGTGACCAGACGTCCTCTTTTACCCGGACAAGTCCTCTTTTTTGACGTTATACACGTTATACCTAATTTAGGTATAACGTATAGGTATATCTCCGGTATAGGTATATCTCGGCATTATATACGAAAAGTCCTCATTTTAAAAAGCAAACAAGCAACGTAAGAAATGAGAAAGCGATCGTCCGTTGTCCGTTTATTACGTTTGTATGTAAATATTGTTCAGGCAGCGCGCATGAAATAAATAGTTTCTGCTTGTGATATTTGAAATTTCTGGTATTTGTTTTTTTTATTTAATCAAGTTTTTAAACAAAAAATTTAATTTTTGTTATCTCAATTTTATTATCATTTCAATTATTTTTTTAACATTAGTTCTCTATTTGAGTTACTGAATTATGGTCACCCTAGATTGACCCTGTGGTTGAACACGCTGTATCCATAGATAAAAGAAGAGACTGTATCCACGGTATTATACCGTGCACTGTATCCATAAAAAAAACCATAGAGAAATTGGTGAATTGAAGTGAACCTTCTTTTCCAATTTATCTATGGCTCTACACTCGAACCCCTCTTAAGTCACCAAATCCGTGCATCGTCGTCTCGCTTAAGTGGCGAAATTTAGTCTCTCTTAAGTCGCGATCATAACCTCAACTTTTTCGTGTTAGCTGCAAAAAGAAATATTTAGATATACTACAGCACTTGTCATAACGAAAAATGAACCATCTGAACGAAAAAATCAACGTAAGTATACCCAGTCGTGCGTGACAAAGTTCAATTTTCCACTTGAATGAATATTTTAAAGGTTAAATATTTTTTAAAAGACGCCTAACTTATTTTAAAATCATTTTTTCCAATCAAAATTGTACATATTCATGCGAGAATCCAATTTCCAAACGTAGTTCTAAAACTTTTACAGGCGGCGACTTAAGAGGGACAGTTTGGTGGTGAAACAAGAGGGGATGTGAATTAAACGAAGGTGACTTAAGAGAGGTTCGAGTGTATTTATCACTAACCATTGCTAACCAAATACTATTTAGATGTTTTGTGCAAATAGGTACCGAATGTTGACGAAAAATGCCAGATAGGAGATATAGATAATTTATTGTATTTTTTAAAAACATTTTTTGTTAGGTATTTTCCCCATTTTCTGATTGTGGTTATTAAGTGACTCATGTGAAGAAAAATGTTTGTTTTTTGGTAACAGAATCTTAAAGAATTCAAGATCAATAGCGATACGATGGCCTATACAATTTTAGTTTTCAACATATTGTTAATAACTATATTGTATGTTTTGTGAATACTTCCTGAACACTTATTAAATCGTTAATTAAAATTTTAGGATTTACCATGCCGTTGGAAGAGAGGTACCTAGTGCCTGTAATGACGTACGAGATCAGTTTGCCGTTGCTATATCTGAATTTACATGGTGCTCGATTAATAGTTCAAGACCTATAAAATTATGTGAAAATTGTGCAGATTATTATATCAACATTATATCAACTTATCAAAATATGTCTGAGGTAATATTTATCAGACTGCCGTGTATAATTTACAATTTCTGAGTGCCTATAATTTATTCTAGGTAAAATCTGTTAATGGAACCCCTTGTTTAGATTATTTTGTAAATTTGGATAGATTGCAGATCGTAGAAACGCAGTATTTAAGCAGTGTTGATCTTTGGAACCGTGGAAAGTGTTATGGTAAAAATCGTCTTAAATTCTTATAAGAAGAGCAGTAGTTGAAACGAAAGTCTTCGTACACCTATCAAAAATCACAAGGAAAGAAAACCAAAGGCAAAGAATTAAATTTAAATGCACGAGGACTAATAAGAACTATATTAATAAATCTGCATAATGTAAAATAAATGAAACTAACGATTCATAATATATAGCCACGACGATAGCTCAGTGGGTAAAGCGTCAGGTGAGAAGATATTAATTACTCCGAGAGCTATTATCCGCGCGGGTTGCAATCCCGCCTGTGGCAATTGGCACCTGTCACAGGGTTTGGTTGTGTGTCCTACGTCTTTTCCATGTGTATTCTCCCTCTGCACAGTCGTAATGACTCTTAGAGGGAAAATGTCAATTTCTGTGGTGTGATTTATTTATTATTTATTTTATTATTATAACAGAAGAATGATAAATATTAAGATTGTAATAAATAATATGCAACAAAAGTGATCATACATTGATGGGCGGTACTAACAAACATAACATTTAATATTTTGTTGGACCGCCATCAGCTTCAATAATGACACGAAGCCTTCGAGGCATCGAGTGGACAAGATTGGCTGTAATATCGGCAGTAATTTTTCCCCCATTCTTCCTTCAGTGCACTGAGAAGACTTTCTTTTCCAGTCATTCGGTGCTTTCGAAGCTGTCTTTTCAAATGCTCCCATAAGTGTTCGATAGGTTTGAGATCCGATGACTGACTGACTGACCTTCTGTCAGTCCCAAAAATGATAAATTTACTCTCATCTGAGAAAATCAAGCGATCCCAGAACTTATTATCATTTTTATGGCATTCTGCGAATTCAAGGTGTTTTGCACAATTCACTTCTGACGTGAGGGGTGTGCGTCGTGTTATTTGGGCTCTATAATTCTGATCCCATAATACCCGTTGAATGGCCTGGGTATGTACTCTCTCTCTCTTTGTCACACTTATCTCCGCTGCAACTTTCGGCGCGCTCATCTTTGGATTTTCTCAATAGATTCACCACCTTTCGCTTGTCACGAGCACTCATCTTCGGTGGTCTTCCCGTTCTTCTTTTGTTTTCAACGGAATTCCTTTCCTGGTAGCGTTTGAGCACGTATTGTATTGTAGAGCGACTTTTGCCTATTATTTTTGAGATTTGCCCTATGGAATTCCCTTCGTTTCGTAATTTTACTATTAATTCCCTTATTTCAGTACTTGTTTCCTTATACGTGGTCTCCATCATTATTCACGATGTGTAAACAACTTATATCTTTTAACATTGTCCGGGAGTACTCACTGCCGTCTGCATCCATACGACTGTGACATGCTACTAGTGTATGATCACTTTCGTTGCACACATTGCGGTCGTATTTTGTTTGTCCTGCACATAGCTCTGTCGGCGCCATGAATCCTTCCGTCGAACATCAGCTACTATTTAGTGAGACTACACAAAAGATAACTACAGGTGTAGAAATCATAATTTCAAGTTTTTTTTGTCAAATTATATTTTCAAGTGTACGATGACTTTCATTGCTGATTGTACCTTACTCTGAATAGTTCTTTTTTTTACAGAATTTTGATTTAAGATATGCATTTAGGTGATGTAAAGGAATACTTTTCTATTAGCAAAACTAAAGTATAGGTACAATGGGCTTTGACTAGGGAACAGTGACTGCGAATCCAGATGTGCTTTTTTTCAATTTCATATTTATCAAGAAACTAACAAAAAAAAACGTCATCAACTCTGGCTATGAAGGAGAGAGATGGAAATAGCGGTCATGTCTAAGCTTTTCGGTTATGTCAAACTTTTTGACAAACGACTGTCACAATTTGTAAAATAAACAATGGCTGTCATATGATGTGACAGTCTTGACAAGTAAATAAGGTTATAAATTCGATTAAGAATAGAAATACGTCTTTTTTTTTCTCGGCCAACTTTGATGACGTTTTTTTTTGGATGTATATTTAATAACGACTAAATTTTACTACTTCCACTTTACTATGAATGTGGTAGTATATCTCATATTATGTTTTCTACGTTTTACATAGACATCTTATCTTACTACGACCTTTTAACAATATAACTAGGGTTGCTAACCATTCTTTATAATAACTTATCTTACTTTATTTTTGGTAAATAATACTTTACACTTTTGCATGTAAATGAAATATGCAAAAATACTTATTTTAACTCTAAAACCAGATATGAAATTTTCAGATATTTAAGGCAATAAAAACTTAAATTTGAAATATACTTTTTTTCTTATAAATATTTTTTCCTTATTCAAAAAATTAGTTATGTTATTTTTCTCAAAAAAAAGTTGGCAACCCTAAATATAACTGAGCTAAAAAAATGTCATGTCTAGGATGTGGTACTTTAGTATTTCCAAAAAATGAGGAAATAATATTTAATGTTTTAATTATTAACAAAAAAATATTAGACAAGATTCGTCTCTTCTATATTTTAATATTCACTTCCATTGATAGTTATTAATTTTAGAGTGTTATGTAGCTGCTAATGGAACACAGAGTCGTGAAAGATCAAACGAATATAAACAGTTCATGAATTACTATGAAAGTTATAATAGCTGTGTGACGAACAACCACGATAATCCATGCCCCAATTGTATGGATTCTTATGACCTTTTACAGAATTACTTCCTAGGTATTAGCAATTCTAATGAGAGAATAAGCTTCTGTATAGATTTAGCCGACTTAGTAAGTATAATTCATATTTATGGAAAAAACACGGTGTAGGTTAACACATTTATATATTTTTAATTTTCAGATGAATAGCACTTGGACGTATTGGGGCGAAAATTGCTGTAAATACAGAAAACACCACGAATATATTTTTATAGGTTCCACAATTGGTGTTATCATTCTCACCATATTCTTTTATATAGGAGTTCAATTTTGTGCAGAGAAGAGGGTGCCCACTATTATTCAACGTAAGTAAATATATTCTATTGTGTTTGTATACATTATAGATAACGTAATAAACAAAATCCTTTTCTTTTAGAAACAAGATTTGCAGAGTCTTTAAGTAGCTTGAGAAATTAAATGTATATTTTTCAGTATAAGTACTCTTTAATTGCCATTATACGATACAATAAATGGACTCATTTCTTGAACTTTTTTTTGTGTATATTTAGATATGCTGAAAAATTAAAGGTCAAAAAAATCGGTTGATTTATTGGATCATGTAATACCGCTATAAGACTGACAGTGGGAAGATATACAGTAAGCAATCGAAAGTTATCATACACCCACTTTTTTGAAGTTTGCTTAAATTCTTATAATTTTTTGTATTACAGCATTGATTTTTTTGTTGCTTCAGACAGGATTATAGCTTGTGATATTCTGCGTCTAATAAGCCGAAGTTGAAGGCGGTATGTCTATTGAGTGAAAAGATATCGCTAAAAAAGTAAAATTTCAATGTTTTCAAAGAAACGTAAATAACTTCGAAAATAGTAAATCCCTTTCGAAGTTGTTGGACTCGTATTAAAGGGAAATCTTCAGTGTATCTATTTGACCAACTGTCATTTTGAAAAAAAAATTCCTAGACATGAACAAAATCAAGTTCATCACAAAATCAAAAAGTTGAACCAAAAATATCACGAAAATTCAAAATTCTACCATCCTTAGTATCATTTTCGTAAAAATGACTGTTCCTGAAATTTTAATAAAACACAGAGAGATCTAGAGGGATATTAATCCTAAATTTGTTTTGGAGTAATGTGTGGTGTACAGGGCTTTTTTGAATTTTCATGATATTTTAGTTCAACTTTAGATTTTGTTCATGTCATGTAAAATGACTCAGTTAGTCAAATAGATACACTGAAGATTTCCCTTTAATACAAGTCCAACAACTTCGAAAAGGATTTACTATTTTCAAAATTATTTACGTTTCTTTGAAAACATTGAAATTTAACTTTTTTTAGCGATATCTTTTCACACAATCGACATACCGCCTTCAACTTCGGCTTATTAGATGCAGAATATCACAAGCTATAGAGCCATCCAAAAAAAAACGTCTTCAAAGTTGGCCAAGAAAAAAAAGAGGTATTTCCATTCTTAATCGAATTTATAACCTTATTTACTTGTCAAGACTGTCACATCATATGACAGCCATTGTCTATTTTATTTTACAAATTGTGACAGTCACTTGTCAAAAGTTTGACATAACCGAAAAGCTTAGACATGACTGCTATTTCCATCTCACTCGTTCATAGCCAAAGTTGATGACGTTTTTTTTTTGGATGTATATAATCCTGTCAGAAGTAAAAAAAAATCAATGCTGTAATACTAAAATTATCAGAATTTAAGCAAACTTCATAAAGTGGGTGTATGATGACTTTCGTTGCTTACTTATGTACTATAAATAATATTTAGTTATACAAAATCTGCAAAACACTTTTTATATCTTTGTAAAGATTGATATTATATAAGTAATTCATAAAAATGTAATTAATATACCATGTATACACATTTACTGTAAATATATAATGATAGTTTATATTCTGATTTAAATTTTTATTGTTGTTGCAACTACACAGTAGGGCATTTACAAATGTTTCCCAAAATTTTAATATTTTTGTTGCATTTTGTGTGGTTCTATCTGACACACTTTTGTGTAGTTTGCATTCAGGAGTGAAAAAGGTGACTAGGGAAACAAATTACCGTTACTTCCTAGTTGTGAGCTCTTTAAAAAAAATTAAACTATAAATAAATAAAACAGATTTGATAATGGGGAAGAATTGGTTTTGATTAATCATTCAATAAAATATCAGATTATATTATATACTTTTATTTTACTTTACGTTGCATTTGCATACATCATACTTATTTTCTTAAAATTAGTAAAATTATTTAAATACCTACGCTATTTCTACACTTAACATGAATTTGGGGATGAGGAAACTTAGAATACAAAAAAATACTCAAATACGCAAAATATCACCAGACTTTATAGTTTTACAAATTTTTGGTATAAACGACAATCTTGTCCAAGAAATTTACCGGAAAAATTTGTACTGACCTGAATACTGTGTCGCGTTTGTAATTACTTTGTTACCTGTGTCTGGCTTTTTTGTTATTCTTTTTCGCGTTAGACGAGAAGCTTTTTTTGCTTTGAGGAGAGTTCTGGACTTCCTCTGTCTATACCATTCTGTGTTCCATTCGTAATAAAAGAATTGGCATTAGTAGATTGCTTTCCGGCCGTTTTTATGCCGGAATCAATGTGGTTTGTAATTATGCCTATGTTTGTGTCACTCGAATCTTCATTGATTGGAGATTCTGATTCACTCCGTCTGTCAACTGTGAAAGTAAATGTACATGTGTTTGTTATTAACATTTTTACCTAGACAGAAAACTAAAATGACCAATTAAGTGCCCTTCATAAATAAAATGCGTGCATACTATTAGTGATTGATTTTATTGAAAACAATTAATGTTAGCTGCACTTTTCCTATTAAGAAATTTCACTGATTTGTTACCCGACAAGTGGTATTTTACAACATACTTGTATCATATCATCACTAAATGTTTTAATATATATTTTTGACTAAAGTTTTCATGAGAGTGTTACATTCAGTAAATATTCCATATATATATATATATGTGAGCCGTATAGGGGTTCACAATGGATGTATATTTTTTACTATACTGCTTTTAGTTGTTGAATTATAAGTAATGAAAGTTTACTGAAAGTTTTAACATGGTCCCATAAAAATTTAGTCAAAACAACATACACCGCTTAGTGAATTTAGGGGCGATGTATTGAACAGTTAAAATTTATTTTATAGGTATATTATATTATATCTATATTATATCTTATATTCATCATCACAAGTTGTATACAAATTATCAGATATAAAATTAAGAAAAAAAGGTTTACAGAAAAATGTTGACCAAATTTTATTATACTTAAAATGAAAATGTTGTACGAAATGCATGTTAGTAAATCAGCTAGTTATCCATTTTTTTATGACCCATTTATAGTATGGTATTGTATTCTGCCACCAGCCACAACTGCATATTATAATTGTAATAGGTGAAAATTTCTTGATTTCTATATTACATGAAGCCTTAAACAATCTATATTCATTGTAATGTACCTACATGTGTATTCTTTCCTAACAAAGTAGCATGCAATTAATCTACAAAATACAACTTAATAAGCGGTAATTTGTTTAATAATTTTCCCATTTTTTAATCTGTTAACCCCTCTAGGCCAGTTGCCATCGTACTGTATCTATATTCCTTTAAGCTATATGTATCCAGATAACTAAATCTAAATAACATAATTTGTACTGAATATGTGTAAAAAAAACAGTTTACAAAACCTGAAATCTTATTGTGTATACAACTAAATTATAAGTGAAGGCCCGTATAATAAAACAGAGACAGCATGATGTATATGTATCACCCAAGACTAGAACAAGGAGACCGAGCTTGCGTAAAATAGGTACCGAGAGAACGGCACAAATGACGTCAAAATCCGCTAAGGTATTAGCGGCGCTGCGAGCGCCGCATTTCTTAGCTCCGGGAGTTTCGTAGAGCGTCTAACCCAAATGTTGTACTTGTGCGCCCTACCACTTTGCGCAGGTAATAGTCTGCCGCCATATTAAGTTTATCTTTCGATGTATTTTGTGCTGCCGGAAACACACGAGTTCGGTCTGCTTGTTCTAGTTTTCTTGGTATCACCGTCTGGCTCCACTGAGATAATTACGAATGGTGTGTACAACTGCATTACTGGTTACTGGCACAAAAGGATTAATGGTTCGCGGTAGTTAGCTCAAATATTTACCTTGGCACATTGTTTCCTTTTTAACTTCACCTATTGGGGATACAAATAGTGGAAAACTAGGCATAAAACTTAAAAATGATTCAATAAAAAAAAAAACAAAAAATAACAAAAGAACCTTTAATATAAATAAAAATAATACTAACTACAAAAAAAAAATCAACTACTATTATATGCATAGGGATTGTTATTGTCTACTTCATAAGAATTCTTACTTTTTTCTGGATTTTGGTCCACTATTCCACTTACAGCCTAAAATAAAGAACAGATTATCAAATGAAATTGAAAGATGTGAAATATGATACAAGTTATAAACAATGCATAAGGATAATGGTAAGTACTTGTAAAGGAAATGAAATGGCTTTGTAAAAAACGACTATATGATCCATCACAAAAAAGGGGGGTTATGGAGATCATTGAGTATGAAGGTCAATTTTTAACACTTACTGCCATGGAGGTAATAGAAGATTTTGAAAATAGTCTTTCTGCTTCTTTAAATTTTCTATTCCTTTTATCTGCTTTTGAGTTGGTGGTCTTATTACTGGATAAATACCTATCCCAACCCCTGATAATATTGCCATAGAGCTGTGTATCTTCTAAGTAAGATCCTTCAAAAGCGTATATTTGTTTTTCTAGATTTGCTAAAGTTTCCTGAAAAAAAAACATTTTCCATTTAACCTTTTAACGACGCCAAAGGCAGTCGCGTAGCAGTTAACAGAACAGATTTATCGACTGTTTGTAAAGAGACATACTGAAAAAACAGTAAATTAGTATTATCTTACTCCAATTTCTGCTTTTCTTTTTACTAATTCGGCTAACTCTTGTCGAGCATCGATTGAACAACTGTTTTTGGCAGACATTTTAAATGAATGAAGAATGAAGCAGTGTTGCCAACTCAAATTATGTCAAGGTGGGAAGATAAGATTTTAAAAGTTGGTATTTTCCAACAAATCCTACTATGAAAAGTACTACACTCGAACCCCTCTTAATTCACTTTGCTTAATTCACATCCTCTCTTATTTCACCACGTTTCCCCCTATTATGTCACGAAACCGTCCCGGTTAAGTCGCCGCCTGTAAAAGTTTTAGAACTACGTTTGGAAATTGGATTCTCGCATGAATACAATTTTTACTGAAAAAAAAAAGATTTTTGTAATACATTAAATATGGACACCTAACCTTTAAAATAGGTTTGGTGTCTTTTAAAAATATTTAACCTTTAAAATATCCATTCAAGTGGAAAACTGAACTTTGTCACGCACGACTGGGTATATTTACGTTAATTTTTTTGTTCAGTTGGCTCATTTTTCGTTATAACAAGTGCTGTGGTATATCTAAATATTTCTTTTTGCAGCTAAAACACGAAAAAGTTGACGTTATGATCGCGACTTAAGCGAGACTAAATTTTGCTACTTAAGCGAGGTGTTGATGCACGGATTTGGTGAAGTAAGAGGGGTTCGAGTGTACCTTTATTTTTCAAGTATTTTAGAGATCCTCGAGCATGAACTGGTATCCTGAATATATTTTTCGATTGGATAAGACATATTTTAACTATTTTCATGAGGGAACTAATGATAAAGCAAATTTACACATCGTCAGTATTCAAAATAAAAAGAGAAATAAATCAAAAATTGAAAGAATTATGTCATGGTCTATCATATCATAATATAATAATTCCTGATTATAAATATTTAATTAATCAGTTAATTTGAGTGTACAAGCGTACTTTAATTCAAGTGCAGTTTATATATTATTTATAGTAATCGATTTACTTGGCCGGATACTGTATGTAGTATCGTTATTCGTTTCAATTCATGCGGCAGCTTAGGTTCGATACTCTGAGAATAACTTTTTTTTATTTTTTATTTTAAGTAAACGTGGTTTTAATTAAACTTTGATAAAATTAAATAATATCAACCTTAAAATAGAAGAATACATCTTGTTAGATGTTTAAAAGTATTAAATAAGATCGAACCCAGAACCGTAGCTTAAAAAAAGAACTGTTCCATATATAGTTATAGCGGACAGAGTTTATACAGATTAATAATGTATACTCCATCTATTCTCCATTACATTCACTAAATACATCCATGGATAAAAAATAAATAGAAAGACTGATGCAATAAAAAAATATAAATCATTATTATCATTTTTATGGGGATATGATTTAAATTTTCAAAAAAATTAAAACGTTGGTAGATTTTTGGTGCAAAGTAGATTTGAGCAAGGCAACACAAAAGTTGGTAGATCTACCGAAAAGTTGGTAGAGCTGGTAACACTGGAATGTAGTACACTCGAACCCCTCTTAAGTCGCCAAATCCGTGCATCATAATCTCGCTTAAGTCGCGAAATTTCACCTCTCTTAAGTCGCGATCATAACCTCAACTTTTTTAGTATTTCAACTGCAAGAAGAAATAGTTAGAGATATACCACAGCACTTGTTATAACGAAAAATGAGCCAACTGAACGAAAAATCAATGTATGTATACCCAGTCGTGCGTGACAAAGTTCAATTTTCCACTTGAATGAATATTTTATAGATTAAATATTTTTAAAAGACACCTAACCTATTTTAAATCAATAAATGTATTACACAATCATTTTTTTTCAATAAAAATTGTACATTTTCATGCGAGAATCCAATTTCCAAACGTAGTTCTAAAACTTTTACAGGCGGTGACTTAACCGGGGCAGTTTCGCGACCTAATAGGGGGAAACGTGGTGAAATAACAGAGGATGTGAATCAAGCGAAGGTGAAATAAGAGGGGTTCGAGTGTAAAAGGAAAACGAAAACACTGAAATTTCAGTCAAGAAACATGAACTAAATGAAGTGAATCACAAATCTACAGTGGTTATTTTCTGATATCAATGTCATCAGCTGACCGGAGAAAGCTTGGTTAGGGTTAGATTAGAATTAAGTATTTTTATTGTTCAATATTAATGTAGTGAAAATAAACAACATGAATAAAAATAATTTACTTCGTGTAACGCAGATGAATGCAATTTATTTGGATAAAGAAATTTACAACTCTTTACATCAAATTTTACAAAACGCCTGTCGTTACTTGCCAGTGAGTGGAATAGGAAATTGAGTATCATTGCTATTATCACATTATAAGTTGTGATATTAGATTTTTTATTACAAAAATAATTACTATATTTTTTACTAATACTGTTTCTCTTTTGTAGCCAGGTATTACAGCTCCATACCGAACCTGAAATAAATTTACTTCTCCAGTTAGCAATTTTGAAATACTCATTATTAAATAATGACAATACTTTTGGTCAACAGTTGTTATCCATCAAATATGAGAATATTTCTTACACCAAGAAAATACTCTACATCATAGGCAACTGCTTGGGTTATGCAAAAAATAAATTAGAACTGTGGAGACCGACCCATGATATAAATAATAAAATTTTTAACATCTATGCTATACTTCAGCTTCTGCATTTTATTAATCTGTCTATTTTCTTGCACAATGGTGTGAAACCGTTGCTTATAGAAAGAGTATTAGGATTAACACAAGTATATGCAATAGAAAACGCTCAAAGACAGTTTGAATCTAAATACTTAGCTCGGGAACTACTGTGGAATGGTTTTATTGTAAGTAAATAGTTGAATTATTAAATACGAGTGTGATAACAATTTTTTACAAATTTATTTGAAACTTGTAAGCTTACTATAGATAGAAGTAAAAATTACAGTTTTTTGAATAAATTTTTAGTCTTTGAAGTAAAAAAATATATCACGATGTCCCTATCTTGAAGTAGGATCGGAATTGTTAATATAGACTTTATTTCTCATTTAGCTCTTCTGAATGTGTTACTTATAATTCAACGTCAATAAATGTTTGGAAATCAATAACAAAATGTCTTGTAAATCAATAACAAAAAATTCTTTGTAAATTCCTTTTAGGAAATACTGGTTTATGTCTTGCCACTAATAAATTATCACAAAATAAAGAGGACGCTGAGACACTACAATCCACTGTATAGAAAACCAGTTTATAAGGTTATGTCTAGTAGAATTATGACGATGCATTCGAAATGTGCTTATTGTGGAGAAAATCCTATTTTACCTCATCATATGGGTTGCGCTCATGTTTTTTGTTATGTTTGTCTAAAGGTAGGTACAAATACGTATAGGTATATGAAATGCATAATATATTTTTTTATAATCAATTACAAGCAGCAAAACTTGCTATTTGTTATTAATTATAATCTGTACCTATTCTGATAGGTATACCCCTCACAAAATTTTGAACGTAAGTGCAAAACCAAATAGTGATTTTTTAAACAATTCTAATGTGATTGAATATTCTTTTACACACCAATATTTTGCTAGATAGGCATAAGTATACTAAGTCTTTCTGAAATTCTTTCAGTTTCAACTTTCTTTTCTATCTAAATAGCATATGATGCATTGTGAGTTTACTGTATACCTATTTTTTTAGGGAAACCAAGCAGCGGATTCTAAATATGAATGTCCTGTCTGTGATCACAGAAATCCAAATAGTCTATGTGATAGAGTGGCAGTCATGTAACATATTGTTTTATATTTTTATATTGTATCATAATTAATGTAAATAAAGGATACAGGATATTACAGGCATAGCCTGTTACTTCATGACCTCAATGATACATGACCTCATGACTTCAAAGATAAAGGGAAAAATTGAAAAAAAAAGCGTAAAAGGACAATATTATCGCCACGTTTATATGTTGTATGTGTGTTTTTTAATAAAACAAGATAGAGGGATGTACTAGAGGACTGCACGAACAAGTAAAAATATAATAGATTAATAATCCCTGATTACTGAGACAACAATGCCAGTAT
The DNA here is from genome assembly GCA_029963805.1 of Aromia moschata. Classification (NCBI taxonomy): domain Eukaryota; kingdom Metazoa; phylum Arthropoda; class Insecta; order Coleoptera; family Cerambycidae; genus Aromia; species Aromia moschata. The sequence continues at coordinate 83,183 of JAPWTK010000863.1, forward strand.
GTAATTGCAAAGAAAGCATCGTGAGTATCGTGGCATCGTTACGATATCACTCATTAATAATCGTATCACAGACACCAAAAAAGCGACGTTGAAAATTGAATTTTTTTTTCTCAGGGATCATTCTCATCAGCAATCTTGTTATGTTAATTAAATATGTGAATTCCTCTTTAATACATTTGACTTTGTAGTTTTTTGACATTGTATAGACATCCAAAAAAAAACGTCATCAAAGTTGGCCGAGAAAAAAAGACGTATCTCTATTCTTAATCGAATTTATAATCTTATTTACTTGTCAAGACCCTCACATTATATGACAGCCATTGTTTATTTTACGAATTGTGACAGTCACTTGTCAAAAGTTTGACATAACCAAAAAGCTTAGACATGACCACTATTTCCATCTCTCTCGTTCATCGCCAGAGTTGACGTTTTTTTTGGATGTCTATATTTTTCAGATCAATATTTTAAAAAAAAAGTTTTTTTATTTAATAAATATTTAAGAAATATCTAAAACTATATACTAGTTTTAATATTATATTAATAAATAAACTAATTACTAATTTTTTTAATCACTAACCAAATTAAACCCTAATTTCTCAAAAAAATTAAAAAAATCCACAATTTAATCAAAATAAGATATTTATCTCTCTACATATTATTTTTACAAAAATATTTATAACTTATGTTGCCAAAGAGCATATGCAAGACTTAAACTATTTATCTAAACCCAGTAATCCATACGTTTTTGTTTATTAAAAAAAAGAATATACTAAAACAGATTTTTTAAAAGATCGTACAAATGAACACACCGAATGGCCCCAATCTAAAATTGTTTTGGTTATAACCATTTTATCTACTTGGATCTTCCAGAAGTGATGTTCACTTCTTCATGAAATTATGTCGATGGCGATTATTGATCATTGATCATAATCATCACATGATTATGCGGTTAATAAAAAGAACCGATGTAATCTTTAAATGAATAATTATTGTACCTATACTTAGATAATTCCATAGTTACTCGTGTAGGACTCTGGGATGTAATCAGAATCTAGAGCATCAAAAAGTTCTTTAATTTTGTTTTAAGGTTTTTTTATTTTTATTTTATTGAATTATTTTTAAAGGAATAGTTTTTGCATGCAGATGGGTATGATGTAAATTGAAAACAATCATAATGAGACCTGTGGTTTGTAATCACAATGAGTGTTGTATTCCTGTCTCCATCCACAATAATTGTTGAAAATAACTCTTTTAATGGCTGCAATAACGCTTTTAACAAGTCAATCACAGGATACTAAGAAAACAGAAAATGATAATCACATACATAATCAACACCATATTTTTAAGTTCCAAGTTTGGGCTAAAGATACAAGAACCTGGTCAACTACCAATAAGTGTGGTGTTCAGTGAATCGCCAAATATTCAATGCAAATCCATTTGTGGTTACAAGTCATAGTAAAAATATTTGCCATTTGCAAGGCTAATTGATTAGCCATCCGTCACCAGACGTCAGTCCGATTGAAAGTATGTGGAGCTCTGTAAGGCCTTCTCCAGTGACTTACCAAGATTATTTAATGTCTCCAAACTCAGAAAGAAGTAAGAACAATCTCTTTATTCTCCAAACATGTAACGTACCAGTGAATATAAAAATGTTTGTATTCCATAATGAGTAACCGAACTCAAAATTGACGACACTAAAATATATTGCACAATGTTGAGTATTTGGGAATTTCCTTTTTTTTCAATTTTTGGTGAGGAAATAATAATGTTATTATAACAATAACCATAACTAACTGTTTGAATATTGTTCATATATTGTTTATTATTTCTTTATAAACGATTGGATACATTTCAAGCATTAAAGCATGTCACAAAAATTGTAAACAATGTATAATAAAAATGACACAAAAAGCTAAAAACTAGTCTCGTTTATTATAAATAATACAAAATAGGTTTGCCTAAAAATGAAAATTATTGGACTGAAAATTGAATATAAGAGAACATGTAATAAATTCGGTATATTAAAAGAGAAGAAGAGAAAAACAGCCATGTTATTTTTGTTAGCAATTATTTGATTTTCGAATGATTATGAATTTGTTAGTTTTTTTAATTGGTGATAGAAAATTGATGGATAATAGGTGATCATTTATATGGTCCATAAGCCCATACAACTATAAGTGACATATATGGTCCTCGCATTCAACCGTTAAGAAAACTAAAATAAAAAATGTATTTTTTAATACCTCCTTTTCAGTGTTGAACCAGTTTAAAAAACCAAATGTTGTCCGATTCATTTTTTTTTTATATAATAAGAAAATTTATTCTATGCAAGAATAAATTTTATATAATTTGTACTAAACACATTTTACATTTCTCCTTCATGAGACTAAATAGTCTCGGTGAATATTACGCTTGGTACATGATCTAGAAACATTAAATATGGCCGGCCAGTCGGACGTTCCAACTAATTCACTTTGTACAAAAATATGGGATAAAAAATTTGACGAAATTTAAACATTAATATTTTTGTAAATAATGGAGCAATTTCTATAGATAAACCTTTTATCGACAGATGAATATATCAGCTGTTTAAGACCATATGTCCAATTTGCAAGGGCGTAGCCAGGGGGGGCGCGATGGGGGCAATCCCCCCAAATGGTCAAGTAAAAACCAAAATAGTCAGGGGTTGCGCTTGCCGTTGCCTCCAATGATCTTTTTTTTTTGCTTTTTTGTTTAATCTGCATTGGACCGCCCCCCCAAAGAAAAATACTGGCTACGCCCTTGCCAATTTGTACACAAACTACCTATATAGGAAGAATCAAGAAGTAATACGATATGCATATCTCAACAAATAATTTGGTCTCTATCGTTTCAGAGGCTATGAAAATTTATTTGTTAGGGTTTTGCCTAGAGTATTCCATTGTACACATCTTGCATGAAGCCGCCTGACTTACCAACCTTGGTGAAGCAAAATCACATTAATTTTAATGCTGCTTTACTATGTAGCTTGTGTGGTCAGTGCTCACATAGAATAATTGAGAAATATTGGCTAGCCAGAACTAAGATTTTAACCCCATTGAGCATATGCGGGACTAGATAGGGAAAGATATTTGTTACATGATTTAGTTCATCACCAAGAATATAAATATGTCAATTTGTAATATACAGTAGAACCCCGATTATCCGTGTGCGGGTTATCCGGGCTGCGGATTATCCGTGCCATGATTTCCCATTATTGAAATTGCATTTTTGTTCGTGCGTTGTATATTTTCAATAGCGTTCCTGTAAATTACTCGACGAAAACGATCGACGAATTTTAACACAGACCAAAGTGACAGACTTTTATTCAAATGCATAGGCTACCTAAAATACATATCCGTTTTATGTAAATGCAAGTTAACCTACCTATCTAGTTTTTATTTTTCTTATTTAGTGTAAAAGTTTACTCATGTAGAATTCTGTTTTTATGCAATTTTGAGTTTTTTTTTCTGTTATCTTTTTATTATGTATATGTATAATATTTTTTATTTATTTCTTACATACATGTTTTATACATACGTGTTTTTCAATTTTCCGTCCCTCCTCCGGTCCCGTGGAGCACGGATAATCAGGGTTCTACTGTATTCGGAGTAGTACTTATTACTATCTATATCACATTTTTTGTCTTTTATGTTTTTATATCTAATGTAAAGTAGGATTGGAATCTTCAACGTAGAAACGAACACATACATAAACATGTTTCGCCAACCATGCTTCCATCATCAGGTAATGATTAAAACTGTTTTTTATTAACAAAAGTATTAAATGAAAACTATTTCAATAAAAACTCATCTCAAAATGAGCTCGCTAACTGTAAAGGAAGTGTTTCGGTGTTCGCAGAAAACATTTTTAAATTTCAATTAACATTTTTTTCTGTAGTTTAAGTTTTGTTTCAGTTGTGTTTTTTTAATTTTCGATTTCTGGTAATTTCATATTTAGAGTTGATTAAACATGAACGAAAACTCCAATATAACTATTTTTACCAGTTTTTGGAAACACAAGAAACTTTTTCACCGCGTTTCAATTACATCTCGATGATACTAATGTGGTTAGTGAAAAGCACATCAAATAAAGTGTAGTTAACTTTTTTTTTGACCAAGAATTGCAAGGCAAGATGGCTGGTGCAAGACTAAGTATGTTTTAATGAAATAGAAAGTGTTTTATCCCTAACAAAACAAAAATCACAAAGAAAAAGTGATTAGGGAACGTACCCATTCTATGTGACCCATTTTTTACCCCCTCCCCCCCTCGGTGACCACCCGTAGTATATGCCAACACCCCCTAGTTTTCACGTAGTAATTCATAAATATGACTTTAAATCATTTTTTTGCAAACAGAAAGTTAAAAAAAAATTATTTGGCTCATGTGCGTCAGTGTTGCCATCTGTGAGTTTAAAAAGCGCTAAACGCTGCGCGCCATATTTGAATATAGCTCAAAAAAAGCGCGACATTTCCCTGGAGGATATTGACTACGTGACGAAAACATAAGTCCCTCCCCCGCCCCTGTGACCAAGCGTGTTATTTTGAAGACCCCCCCCCCCCCCCTGAACGAGTCACGTAGTATGGGTATGTCCCTTATGTGCTTAAATATTTACAAAAATGTGAAATGTTTGTTTTTCGCTATTCCATAATTTTTATGCGACGTGTAGTTTGTGCATAAAGACCGTATTAAGGACAAAATTGGTAGCCGAATTGAAAAATTCTTCAAATGAATAGGATCATAATCTCCCAAATATGTTAACAATTCAGAAAATTTCGTAGAATGCTCATGATTAGATTAGATTAGATCATTTCATAGATTAATACGTGAAAATTCTAGTATTGAATTAAAATCTCACTATTTTAGTCAACGAAGCTAAAGACATACCCTAACCCTTATTTTATAGTGTCTTTATGATTCACAATATCTTTAAAGTAATTTTTTTTTTTGGGTTTGATTTAAGAATTTTTATTAAGTTTTTTCAATGTTATATCTAGGGTCCAGAAATGTGTGCTGCAACGCAGGGCTCGGCACTATGAAACTCATATGATAATGAAAATATAACCCGTATATTTTAAACGCCTTGTACATTATATACGCGTGTATTTCTTGCCCCTGCGTACCTACGCCACTGACCGATCCTGCCCATGTGCCGGGACCCGCGTCTGCGTGATAGTACGCTGATCCCTTGCGGGAGCGCTGAGATTTCCGAACCCTAGTTATATCTAAAATAATTAAGGGTTCTTATGGCTGCGTTATTTGTATATTTTATAAAAACGTCACATTAACACTTAACCCTCTACACAAACGTGACAGCAGGAGAACAATATATCAACAATGATTGCGTATAAAATGTAAAATGTTAAATGCCCTGAATTATTTAAAATACTGAAATAATTTCTAAGTCTATCGTTAAAACGTATAAAAACAGTGGAAAAATGATATAAAAACAAAATATTCTGAAACTTAACTTTTAAAATCACTACTAAAATTTGAAATACTATCAACAATCGTTACTTAAAGCGTTAGGTATATTTTCCTTAGTCAGCGATCTGGGGCAATATCCCAGCAATTCCGGGCAGGGTTTCTTTCCAGTCTGGACATCTCTCATTGTTTGCAGAAGATCATAGTTTATTTGCTCTGTCACTCTTGAATCTTGCCTAAAACCATTTTATTTACTCACACTAAATAATATAAATAAGAATAGATTCTCTTTTTTATTTCTTTCAACAATATTGAGGTTATTTTTTTCAAGGATATCTAGGAGGCATCTGTCGCCCTCTAGTGTGTAAATGGGACTAGTCTAATGGGAATATGTCTAGACGTATTCCGATTTTACCGATTTATCCAACAAAGTTTGCTCTTTTGAAAATCCGAAATCTTTCCAAGCACACACTAACGAAATCCATTTGAAGCCATCAGAAATCACAGATCTGAATTTTGGTCTTAAATCTCATCATCATTCGTCATCAGATATATCACACTGATGAAAGATCTAATAAGATCAAAATCTGGATCTGTGATTTCTGATGGCGAATGACAATTAACAGGGACGTTCTTGGCGCATGCTTTGCAAGATAAAAATTGGCTGATAATGCATTTTTTTTAAGTGGATAACACCTTGGACTTGGATAACAGTTTCTGATTAATTTGATTCCAAATGTTTATATCAAACAGTAAATTTCATCAACAGATTTGCCTAGCTGGACTTTCTTAATTGGAAAACATATGTGAAAGAAAAAAATTCAATATACCTACAATACTACAAGTATATTTAAAATCTTACTTGTATTCCGGATGTTCTGTGACAAATTTCCTTATCCAAGATGCCGTCGTTAATATTTCTCCTGAGGCCCTGCGTTGGATAAATTTAAGGTATTGCTGTATCGTACAATGAGTATCTGCATCAACGTCCATGCCACTTAAGTAACTATTTATTAAAGGGATCAGCCCTGGAAATTCACCTTCCTAAAAATGTACGTAACCAGATTGATTACTATTTTCACAAAGTTAATTTTACTTATTATGATAATGAGTAAAGCTAGAGAAATAGGTCATCATTTTAAACACCATAATTAGGGTCCAGAAATGTGTGCCATAACGTAGGGTCGGCACTATAAAGCTCTATGATAATTAAAGTATAAACCGTATTTTTTAAGTGCCTTGTAAATTAAATGTGCGTGTATTTCTTGCCCCTGCATACGTGTACTATGTGCTGGTAAATGCGTATACGAGAGTAAACTTTCCGAACCCTAACCATAATGTCCTAACACACCAGCTAACTGTACAGATCTACCCCTTTCTCTCCTATTCTAATATCTATATAAGTTGACTTGCTGCGAGAGTTTCGCCATACTGTAACTACTTTTCAGTGGTGCAAGTGTAAGAATTGGGACGGATGCTTATTAACGATTCTATGTCAAAAATTATGATTCCCTAATACAAAAACAGAAGGGTTGGCAAACAGCAGAAGAACTAGGGTTACCAGGTGGGTAGGATTTTCCTGGAATAAATAAAATTTCCCGGATCCCAGATTACCACCGCATAATCCATTGTTGTAGCATACATATCTCATTTTTTATATGAAAATAATACCTTGAAAAGGGGGGTAGTCAACCATTAAACCTAAACGTTACTGAGGGGGGTGTGCTGTAAGTAACTTAACCAACAATTTGTCATAAAAGTGTTGTAAAAACGTTTCTATTTCACTTATGTTTTATGATTTTGAGTGAATAAAGATTCATTTTACATTTATAACGAGCTTTCCAAAAAAAAAAAAACGTCATCAAAGTTGGCCGATGTATTTCGATTCAATCTTTAATTTATAACATTATTTAAATGTCAAGGCTGTCACATTATGTGAGAGCGATTATTTGTTTTATAATTATGACATCCACTTGTCAAAAATTTGACAACAAAGTTTCGCTTCGATCTTCAACATAACCACTATTTCCATCTCTCTTGTTCATTACCAGATTTGATGACGGTTTTTTTGCATGTGTCTATCAAAATTTATTCAATCATGAAATTTATTTTTTCCAGGATAGTTCGTTGAATTTGTTAGGGGAAATTACACAATAAGTGGCAACTTTGCATTTTTTATGTATGTGTACGTCACTACAGGCCGCCAAGAAGGGCGGGCAGTATTGTAGGAACTATCGTAAGGGCTGCACATTGTATTAGTGTTTATTATGGTGTTGGATGTACAGCAATAAAAGTGTATTTGGAACTTGGAAGTTTGATTTCAAAAACAGCCTTGGGAACCAGCAAATAACGGTAATCACCGTACATAATTCTGATTTGTTATTATTTGTTTTGTTCAAGAAAATTAAGAAACTAATATGGCATCCTTTATATGCCCAAATTATAATGATTTTCAAATGAATCAGTGTATGCAGAAAGGGGGTTAATGCAGGTTTTGGCTTGGGGGTGGGAAAAAAGAAAAAAAAAAAGATCCCGGGTTTGGTTTTTTTTTTTTTTTATGAAGAAATATAGAAGGGGCTTTTGTCATCTAGCAGAGATCACCAATCAAGAATCATGGGTAGTCAAATATGTATAATATGCAATCCTTCCAGTCCTCCCAAAATTAAAAAAAAGCATAAAAATGGTACAAAGAAGGAAACAATATTTTTAACCGCCAAAAATATGTTAATCGGTATTATACAAATTAACTTGTAAATGCCTAGAAAAAAATAAACAGTAGATATTTACTGTTTATGAGCGAAATCCATGACCTTCAACATTGACCTGGTGGCCATGGTAAATTAACATAAAATTACTTTCCGCAAGGTGAGTCATTAGATATTATTAATAGGCCAAATAATTTAGTAATATGCTGGGTCACGGTAACTATATTTATTTATACCTTTTGGTGATAAAAAAATTGTTTATTTAAATTTTGTGAGGTTTGGTTCTATTTATGACATGAATAAGAAAAATTAAAAAGAAACAGCATTCCTTTAAAATTCAAATAATCCTTAAAATTATAATAAATGTCATTCTAAATTTCGTATTTTGTCAACGGTTGATGGTTTGTTATTAGAAAAAAAAAAAAAAAAAACAACATTAAGCGTACACTAACGAAAGAGTGACCGCAAGTTTCGCCTGTTTGGCAGCCCCTGAAATCTAACTTCAAATCTATGCTAAATAATAGTTTATGATGAGACTTTCATCTCCTGAAAATTTTAAATTGAGGCAGCATTTGGTTCTTGAGATATCGATAGTCAAAGTTGTCAATTTTGCATGGGTTCACAATTCTTTACATTCAGGAGATAATAATTCTTTTGAGACAACAAGTTATCGTTTGCGATTTATTACATACAGCAATAATTTTTTTTAAACTTAACAATTACAAATTCTTCCCTTCCTCCTTATCTCAATTATTCAAACATTTCATAGTTTGATAAATCAATATAAATAAGGTTCAACATAAATTCTAATAATGGCAACCATCTTTGCGCGAAAAAATAAGACGGAATTGAACAATACATTTTTTTTACCAAATGCTGGAATTGTTATTTATAACGCTATTCATGAAATTTATAATATTATAAGCTAAAATGGTTTGTATTAAGGTGCGTCTAAACTTGTGCTCTGCTCCTGCTCTGCTCTGTTCGCGCTCTTCATTTTTGCATGTGTGGACGGTGTTTGAGAGAAGAGCGCGAACCAGTCGCGCTCCGAGCGGAGCAATCCGTCTCCTGTCGGTCTTTTCGATGAAACCTTTGAGTGTTCGCAGTTCTGTATGGACGGGCACGTTGAGAGGTTCTTTGCATTTCAGCGCACACGCTCCGCTCCTCTACTAGCGCCTTTATTTTCTTTGTTCAACTGTGTGTTGTGTCGTGTTTTGTTTGTTTATTGTAACTAGTTTATTGTTAAATTAGTAATGGAGTGGTCCGAAGACAAAGCTTTGCAGCTAATTAATGCCTATAGACAGCAAAATTTGCTGTGGGATCCTCGTCACAAGAACCACTTCAAAAAAAATATGAAGGAAGATGCGTGGCGAGAGATCTCAGCAGAAATTGGTATGTCTGCTGAGCAGTGTAAAAAGAAGATGTTGTCATTGCTGTCGGGCTATCGGAGAGAGAAAGTCAAAGAGAAATCCAGCAAAGGAACTGGTTTCCTGGACAATTATAAACAATAAAAAATGCTTGGGTATTAAAAAATTAAATAGAGACTTATTAATATGTTACCTTGATACTTCCTTGTAATTCATTTACAAGTGCTGCACAGACTTGTGGTACTATAGTAGCAATACTTTGTTTGGAAATTCTAAACGTATACTGCAGGCTGGTATATGAATCTCCAGTCGCAAGTTCGTGGGTTTTCCTTGGAGCGCGGGATGTCCGTTGAAATCCTCAAACCTCCGAGGATCGGAGCGCGTGAGGAGCTGGAGTGGAGCATGTTCGTGGAGCGCAAGTTTGGACATACCTTTACACTACTCATAGCCGAAATATCGCAAATCAGTATCGAATTGTTTATACTTTTAAAGGTATTTTAATAATTTCTGAAGACTAAAAGATGATACTTATAACGAATTTACGTTTAAAAAATAAAGAAATATTAATTCCCAAATGCTTAATAAATCTTAAGAAAAAATGGATCAATATAAGCTAAGTAATATTGGATTTCGGGCTCATGTAAAATTGACAACTTTGACCCTCGATATCTCGAGAACCGAGTGCAGCCTCAATCTGATTTTTTCAGATTAAAGTCATCATAAACTCATAAACTATCATTTAGCATACATTTGAAGTTAGATTTCAAGAGCTGCCAAACAGGCGAAAAATGGCTTGTTTTTGCGGTCACTCTTTGGTTAGCTTCTATTATCTCTTGATGATGTCAACGTGGTTGACAAAACCCATGTGTCGAGTGCGGTATTTGAGGATTGTGGAAAGCTAAAAATATTAAGTGTGGAAACTCACCTTTCCATTTATAATTTCATTCACAGTCATTAGACAAAACATATCACAGGTTTTTGATTCAGAATTTGTCGTTCCCGTACCCGTCTTGCAACATTCATTTGCCTCGGGTGGGCTAATGTGGGTCGTAATGTCCCTCCTGAACCAGAATTTTTCGTCCCTCGACGCATTCCTCTTTTGCGCTTTTTGCATATTTTCGTCAACCTGTACAAAAGTAAAAAAACATATATAAAAGCTTAAAGTAAATAATACTAAATAAAAAGGATGATTGCTTTACAGTAAACGACTGCCCACGACGAGAGGCAAGAAAATTGATAAGACGGATAATCCGAACATGTATTTTTTATACACATATACAGAAGGCCGATTCACATCCGTGCTTAATATCGGACGCAGGAGGCACGGAAAATTGAAAAGAAATTTCAATTTTTCGAAGTAATAATCCGAACATGTATTTCTTACATACATATGTATGTGGGCATTTGAAACACGCCAACTAAGTCAGGTCAAAACAAAAAAAAATTCTGTTTCAAACATATCAGAACGAAGTACTTTTTAAATTGATAGTACTTGAAAAAAAAACTAACTTCCCTAAAATTTTAGATTTTTTGAGCCACATGGAGAGGGATAGTGAGGGTGAGAAAATACAAATTTTCGTTTCACCTCTAAAATTTCAATTTTTCTAGGTAAAAATGAAAAAAATTAAAAAAAGGTTGCAATGGTTTTCGATGTGTTTTTTGAGTAGAATACGATAAACATATTTTCAAAATTATTGGGGGTAGTTTTCACCCTTATTTTGAGGATTGAATGTTTAAAATGGAAATTTCGAAAAGTATGACGGTTTTTTTTTTCATTTTTTTTTAAATTTCTTTTTTTTTTGTACTTTCGATTAATTTTTTGTTCACAATGGGTGTCGACCAGGAACTGGCCCAAAAAACGGCCCAAAGGTGAAAAAACGTGGTTTTAGAGTATTTCCTCATTCTGTGAGATAGTAAATGGCAAGTGAATAATATGTTACAAGGTTTTTAGGGTCACTGATTACGAATCTAACATCAGATTTTCAAAAAACAAAATGCGGATCCAGTATGGCAGTCAACTCAAGAAGAGTTGACTGCGACTTTTTAAATTTTGAAATTTAAAAAATACCATCGTATTCTATGGGAAATTTTAAGTCGAAAATGTATGTGATGAATTTTTTCAAGAGCCACCATTATCAAGAAAAAATTCATAAAGATGAAATGTTGGTAATGTTGAATGAGAAAATACGCTAAAACTACGTTTTTTCACCATTGGACCGTTTTTAGGGCCAGTTCCTGGTCGACGCCCATTATGAATCAAAAATTAATCGAAAGTACAAAAAAAAAAAGAAATTAAAAAAAAATTGAAAAAAAATCGTCATACTTTTCGAAATTTCGATTTTAAACTTTCAATCCTCAAAATAAGGGTGAAAACTACTCCCAATAATTTTTAAAATATGTTTATTGTATTCTACGCAAAAAAAACACATCGAAAACCATTGCAACCTTTTTTAATTTTTTTTTTCATTTTTACCGAGAAAAATTGAAATTTTGAGTCGAAACGAAAATTTGTATTTTCTCACCCTCACCATCCCTCCCATTGTGGCTCAAAAAATCTAAAATTTTAGAGAAATTTTTAGCAAGTACTATCGATTCTGATATGTTTTAAACAGAATATTTTTTTGACCTCACTTAGCTGGCGTGAAATGCCCCATACATAATAAAAAAGACAATAGAAAAAAAATCTCATAAAATTGCATAAAAAAGATTCCTACAAAAACTTTTACACTAAATAAGAAAAATAAAAAATCAAGATAGGTAGGTTCACTTGCATTTATTAAAACGGATATGTATTTTAGGTAGCCTATGCATTTGAATAAGGGTCTGTCACTTTGGTCTGTGTTAAAATTCGTCGATCGTTTCCGTCTAGTAATTTATGGTTACGCTATTTTGATAAAACTTCAAAAATGCAATTTCAATAATGGGAAATCATGGCACGGATAATCCGCTGCCCGGATAACCCGCGCACGGATAATAGGGGTTCTACTGTATTTGGAAACTTTTGAATGCACTCTATGATATTTTTTTTTGCTTTAATTAACTTTAAAATTCCTAACATAACATACATTTTATAGTTTACCTTACTGATTGGAATCAAGAAGTTCAATTGGTAAGATAGAATCACTCGCGTCATTAATACTATAAAACAAACGATCGCTGCATTCTCAAAATCCGTAAGTTGCACTTCACAAGGCCTGAATTCGACTCTCCATCCGATGGTTGAGTGCGGGGCGCGCTTAAATCTCATAGTTTGCCAATTTGTAGATTGAATGTTCTAAAAAAAATTATTAGTTAAAATAATCTTCATGCACACTTACCAATGTTTAGAAAAAATATTTCCCACAGATAATTATTATTTATATCTATTTTCCTTCATTAGTTAAGATTGTTAAAAACTGATTGACACCAAAAATTACATAAAAACTGGTAACAGCATTTTATTTTATAAGTTCCTACCTACCATTTTCACTTTAAAATGTGAATATTACTAAGGATTATTTACAAAATTTATAAAATATAGATAAAAAAATCATAATCATCAAAAAAATCTTATTACAATTTCGCAATGATTTAAAACTGAGTTTTAAATTTAAAAGGGCTTCATCATCATATTACAGAATTTAATTAATAAGTTACAAGGTAATATTCCTTACAGAATGATGTGTATGTTTAATTGCAAAACTTATAAATATACATTTATATATATATTTTTTTGAGAAACTAGTTTGGATAGTGTTTTATTTGTATATATATTTACCAGCTGCTTTAATAAAATTTAGTTTTTACATATCTTACATGAAAAAATAATATTCCGCAACTAAAATTTTAGCACGTCCAGTTATAAAAAAAGTAGAAACTACTATTAGATGTTTGAAGTACATGATACAAATATCTAATGAATTCTTAATTCTTTTTTTTTTTTTTTTTTTTTTTTTTTGGCGGTAATCATAAAAACCTCAACAAATCCATATTACGTCAATTTCACTTATGCCTACAAGTGCAAAAGAAAAATATAATCAGTGCTTACGTAACTGTATAAATATGTAAAGGTAAGTAGTTTGGAATTTTAATAAGCTATTGTTAAATATTTTAATGTAAAAATGATATAAAACGTAGCTTCGGGTGCTATGTTGATGTAATTTTAAATGAACGTTGGTGTTTAAAACTAAAGTAAAAGTGTACCAATTTTTTTTGTCAAATGTACCAAGAGGGTTACATTCTATTTACTATATTACTTCCTTGTTACTGTTTTAGGAATATACCTACATCTTAAATAGTGACCTTAATTAAGTAGATAATCTGTGATATACAAGGTGGTTTCAGATAGGAGATTTCTCAAAAACTGTAAGCCAGAAATAAAATTTTGCACACATCTAAATTTTTGAAACAAAATTCTAATTATGCAAAAATATACATTCTAGTGATAAATGATGTGCTAAATTTTATTATTGTCTGCTTATGGTTTTCGAGAAATCTCCTGCCTGAGACGTTGTGGCTCACCCTGTATTTTAATAGATTTAAAAATCTGAAAGAATAACATTAAATGTGTAAATGAAGTTTTAAATTTTGAAAAACTTATCATGATCTGAATATCTATTCTGAATAGAGTATTAACATGTGGCTTACCTCGAAATGGTCTGTATCATCCTCGTCGTTTTGATGCACTTTCTCGGAGAACAGCGACACGGTATCCCTAATAAATAAATGGGCAATATGCTGTGCCAACAAGTGGTCGATGCCATTATCCCTTAGCTTCTTATAGTCTTCTTCATTATATAAAACAGGTATATCATTATATTTTTCGCCTTGTTCAGACAAATAAGAATCTATTGAGTCATACCGTGATTTTTTTATGACAAATTTATTCTTTTAACGGTTTAAGTCCCCTCTCTTCCTCTGTTCGGCAATCGACGGACCCCGATATTATGTTCCAGCGACAGTCCACGTCCGTTAGGAAGCCTCGATGTAGAGGCGATGCTGCGGTAAGTGCTAACTATAATAAAATGAACGGTTATTATTATTAGTAATTCTTACAAATTCACTGTAATTTACCATGATTGGGCACAATGGTGTCAGTTGGTCGTACAGGGTTCTTGCTTCGGTTATGTTGCATGCCTGGAACGTGAGCTGCAAACAACAACACCCCATCCCGAATCCCATCGCGTCCATGTAAACATGATCACGGAGGGCAGCCCTACTGTACTTGTACGAGTCGTCAACGGGGATCTTTGTGTTTTTGTCCATATAAACTAGAAATCAAAGATAGACACTAGAAAGGAAATAGAAAAAAATCACGAATAAATACTATAAAAAAATTGTTCTCTTAGAAATTGATATCTCATATATAGATTATATTTTTGAAAGAACATTAGTATCAGAAATCATGTAACCAAAAGACTCGTAAAAGACAGTATATAAACCTTATATCATATTCTACACTTATATACAGTAAAACTTCATTAAGATGCTCTTCAAGTACTATCCGATAAAGTAAAAAAATCTCAAAATGGCCGAAAAAAAGAAAAATGATTGCAAAATTTGAACGTAAAATTTATTAAAATGCATAATACTCATAGAGGAATGTGATAAATACTCACATGAATAATATGTATGTATGTACACTGCTTACTCACTGACCAGAGAGAAACCTGTCAAGGGTTCTTCGTAGCGTGTGTGGAGAGGAAGTTGTCAATTCTGTTAATGTAAATTAGAATGTCCTCTGTATTTTCCAGGGTGGAAATAACTTTTCTGAACTCGCTCACGTTTTGCAAGCCAGCAGAAACAGTAGGTGTTGGGGAACGATCGTCCTCTTCTTCAGTCACTTTCTTCTCTCTCACTCCCAACAGGGTCGGTGGTGGCGTCGGCGATCATGTCATCAATAGTGCGAGTGTTGCTAGTTATAAGGGCGTCATCCACTGTCGCATAATCGGGGAAATTTTGGAGAATTTCCTCAGTTTCTGTTGGTGTGCTGTCAGTGGTATCTGTCTCGTCTGAAAATCCGAATGCCGCCTTCCGAAAACAGTTCTTTATAACGAGTGGGTCAATTTCACCGTCTATATGCGGCGAAAAAGAGCGTCTTATCCAACAAAACGGAGCGTCTTACCGAGTACTATTTTAGTGTATTAGCATAGGAAAATTCAAAGGACCGACGAAAAAGAGCGTAATATGCAGGAAAGCGTCTTAAACGGGAGCGTCTTAACGAAGTTTTACTGTATTTTTCTTAAAAAAGGTATATTAATGTATTTCTACTCAAAAAACATTTGTCTCAGTGTATACTCATAATTTCAAAACCGTTTGGTGTACACATAAGTATTTACAAGGTACCTTAAAACGTCCCCACCCGATTAAAGAATTACGCTAAAAAATTAATTACTTCCGACTCTTCGTATTACTTACAATGTTTACTCATTTTAAATATAATAAATTTTAAACATAATTTTGACAGACGATGAAATATTTAATTTCACTCATCTCTGGGTAGAAAATAGAATTTTTTTTGCAATCATTTCCTTTTCTGTACACATAATCCAACAATTTAACACAGCACAGTAGCACCGCCTGTTTCACGGTAAAAAAAATACAAATTTATACTACAAGCACGAAAACTGAGTAGACTAAAGTTGTTTTAATGTTGTTGATTGAAGTTTTATTTTTATTAATTTGCCTTATGAAAATAACGAGATTCGAAAAGCCACTGTATTTAAAAAAAAAAACATTTTTTTTCCGAGATATCTTACCGTCCCGAAACTTTTGCGGATCCTGTATCCTCACGGGTTATTTGACTTTTAAATTAATACATATCTTTGACAGTTGATTTACCATTTAAAGTATGTTAGTCCATGTCGAATGCCTAGATCAACTTATTAACCAAAGGCATTGACCGAGATGTTCGCAGAAAGAGTAATGTAATCGCAAATTTTACTATTCACGTGTAGTGTGTAGGCATTCAAGTCTAATGATTTTTTTATGTAAAATGATGTTCAAAACCTTTGAAAAAACGAGTCGAATGATATTTTGATAAAAAGATATATATAAACTGCTCGTCAAAATTAGCAGTTTTTAGATTAGTGCCATTCGCGTTCTACTCGAGTTAGAGACTTGCGGTTTTTAATTTTCGGTAGCCTATAGGGTTGGTTTGAAGAGTCCTGTTTAAAATAGATTCATAAGATTTTGACGGTAATTCTAAGAATTATGGGATGGACTAAGAAGGGCGCTGTAGGGTAAAAACGCCATCCCGGCACACATTAAAACCTCCTCAATAAGTTCTGTGCATTTAGTCGCTGTTCCATCTCTTCAACTCATTTCCAGACCCTGTAAGCCACCCCTTTGCATTATGCTGGGTTTTGCGTGGTTTGACCTCTGATGGGCGAATCCATTGATCCTAATGCTACCAAATAAATTGGTGTGGGGTATCACAACTAGCTTTCACCCTGTGACAACCTCTAGGCCACACCTACTCCGACCACCCCCTCTGGTTCTGCTGCGTGGGATGTCTATTTGTCTCGAATTCATGTCATGCCATTACTTGAAGGCTCTCGAAGTTGGCGGAACGTACTGCGGACGACCGATTGAGCGTCAAATGTGAAATTCCACCTCCAACCCACCCCTTGAAAATTTGCCGCGCTGAGGGGTTGTAAGCAGGCTTTGATGCGTGAGGTGACTAAGAAAGCCTTCCTGAGGATGCCTGAATGAACCCTTTGCGGCACACCCGAGTCACCTTCAAATAAAATTTTGACGAGCGGTTTATATGTGATTTAAATACATAAAGAATTTTTTTTACGTTTATATCACAATTAAATATATTTTTTTCTTAAATCAATGAAAAAATTGCTGAAATACTTCAATGTTGACCAGTTAGAACTCTGCGTTTCTCTTTACTGACGCGATTTTAATTTTCAGTATGGTTTAAATTTAATTTAAAAGTGTTGATTTATTCCACTTAATTTTATATGTGTATCTTAAAGGTATTTTGATTCATTATACCAACATTAACGCAATAAAATCGGAATTAATTACATGGAATAAAAAGGTATAGGAATAAATTCATTAAATATTTTTTAATTTTTACCTACCTTTAATATCGGACTAAAAGTACTACATATTTTACATTAGGTAGTTGTCGATATCGATAAGTGCAAACATTTCTGATTAATATCATATTGATTGCAAAAGTGAAAAAAAAATCATTAGTTACATAAAAGCATTACATTTTCTATTCACGTTATTCGAATTAAAAAAAAATCCAGTCTTGCAAAAGAAAGTTTAACAAAAAAAAATAGTTAACAATAAAACACAATCAGTACTGAGTTCGAAATTCTATTTTTTTTTAATACACGAATAATTTTACCTAATTATTTTATACCTAATTATAACTATTATTCATCAGTAAAAACTGGTATTTTATAAGTGCCTTTTTTTACATTACGATTAGAATAAAATCAGTGCCGTAGCAACTGGGGTTTTGGGGAACCAGGGCCCACATATTTAGGGGGCTGGGCTGGTGTACCAACATTCTTTGACGCGACTGTGCGGCAAGCACGAGCCACGCCGCTGTCGTGGTGTGGTGTGTATTCTGATTTGGGGAATCCCCTATGTTAGCGTTGCCAATTCTTTCTATAAGGTTTATTTTAACAGAATCATACAATTATCACCAATGGTTAGGGGTATATAGATTAATCTTTTAGCATTTTAACAAAGTTCAAACTGTTTACTAGCAGCAATCTGGTGTGTTTTACCAGTTTTTCCAAACTTAAAAAACCGTTACAAATCCACTGCAAGCCATCAGAATAGTTTACTGATGGTGAGCAAATTCTCACTGATGATTCTAAAAAAAATATTTTTGTTCCTTTATTAATTAGATTTGATTATATATTAAAAAATTGAAAAAAAAATCTGAAAATTCATATCAACGAATAGTCAACAATCCTTCGTTCTCAACTATTTCTTCTTTTCAAAATATTCATCCAAAAGTGACGACGAATTATTTTTAGTTAGCAAGATACAATTCCTCAATGTAATGAAGAGTTTATTGAACATTTTTAAGTGAGCGGGCAAGTTGTTCCCTCCATTGCCTGTTTTAAGTTTGGAACCCAGGCCCAACAGTGTTGCTACGACACTGAATAAAATGTCAGGATTTTTTTTTTCAAATCGTTTTGTTTAGTCACAGTATTTATGAAATGCCTTTCAATCTCAGTTGGAATTCCATATTTACACGTGTTACATAATTACTTCCACATTACCTTAGTGAAGTGGAAGTATATAATTATTTGGAAGTATTTTCTCTATTCGCGAGACTCACGAGACTAATGATTAATAATAAGACGACTTCATTGAGCTTACACAACGTGATATGTCGTGATACGAACATATATTTGTGGTTGGTTAGTGGATAGTAAACCTCGTTATTTGAATGAAAAAAAAATGCATTTAACAAAGTCATAATGAATGGAAATGTCAAGTGCATTAAAGCTATTTATAGTACAGGATGTCTGGGAAATGAGTGTATAATCTGATAGTAGAGATTCCTTGACCCAAAGGGCGTTTAGCCTAGTTGCTTCGTTTAGCTGTAAGAGAACGTTCGGTTAGCACAGTAAATTTTTATGGTAAACAGTTTTAAATATTCAAAAGCAATTTTTTAAACAGCTGCATTAAAGGATGAAAACAGGGCCTCCCACTATTTTTGGTTACCATGTTTACCATGTTTACTTCTATCCATGATTTAGCTTCTAAATCAAGTCAATTATTCACTAATATCAGGGGGGCACGGGTAGCCGAGTGGGTTAAAGCACCGCCTTTCCAGTCGCGATACCTCTGTGCGCGTTGTTAGAGTCCCGGCCGGGGTAGAGGATTTTTAATTGTCTCGGTTTCTCCGTCAGGACTTGATGCAACCACTAATACACTAGTATACGCGTGGATGCATAGATGCCAATCCAACCGCACATGCCCTAGATGTGGTAATGTTCTGAGTTTTCTGGGTTTCCTCAGAACTGTAAAGCAAATGCGTTACCGAAATAATCTTAAGTCGCTCCCAGTGCGCCATGATAAATAATAATAATAGCCACTCCTTCCCCCACAGATCCCCGAGAGAACCTAAAGGGTTACTATTCGGAGTAATTATAGGGTGAGTATTATTATTTTTCATTATTCAATAAAAAATTAGTAGCCATGTAGATGTTGTAAAAGTCATGCCAAGTACATGCAGATGGTGTAAAAAAGTATATTCGATATTAATTGTCAAAGGTTTCTATATTTTCGAAAGCGTCCTGTATAAATAGTTTTAAAGTTATTAAAGAAAAATAAACAGTTTTCTAGCGGTTAAACGAAGAAACTTGTAAGTAAATATGTAAGTTGGCCTAAATCGTTTCCTTTTGGGTCAAGGAATTTCTGCTATTACTTTGAGCACTCATAACCCGAACACCTTGTATAACATTTTAGACTGATAATTACTTCTGCAATCTCGATGTAGTTATAGACAATCGTATAAATAAAAAACAATCTATATAGTCAAACAAACAAATAATGAATTGAATATGATCCTAGTGGTACTGAACTTCGGAAAAAAAAGACGTTTTCCACGAAAACCGTACACTTCTACCGCATCTTCAAAAGATTACAAATGTTTTAATCATTTTTTTTAATGAATTGAATACAGATTTCTGTGCCACCACAGAATATTTCAACTATCGTGCAAGGAATGATGAGCACTTGAATCTCAACATCAGCGTGTGATTTGTGATGACTGATGAAAGTGATTGTTTGAAATTTGAATACTTGTTTGTTAAACTATGCTCCAATATCACGTTTTTTAGCGAACTCAATAAGAACTTACTGGGTATGTTGATGGCTACCTTTTCACCCCTCCTCTCTCGTATATTCCGTGATAGCGTTTTAAATCTCGGGTGGCCTGGGAATATGGCGTCGTCGGGGGAAAAACAGCGACCTTGTGGCGCCCTCGTCTGGTGTCGGCGTTACCGGTGGATGGGTGAAATGTTCACAACCTAATCTAATAAAACCTATTGTAAACGGTTGAATATAAAAATAATAGTTAAAAATCATCAATCATTTTATCATATTCATTGTTCCCTTTATCTACTAGGTGTACCATAAATAATGGAACACAACAAAGCTGCAGATTTTTTAGGTAAAAAATATTGCAATTTAACGTGCAAAAGTTAATAGGTATATATAACTATTATATATGTAATAATAGTTATATATATATTATAATAACTATTGAAAATTTTTCAACATTCAGAGGTGTCGAACTCCTTATTTGATAGGAATTAACATATGTTACTTTTGATTATAATTGTTTGGTTAAAATTAAAACCCCAATGTTACAACCCGAGTCTGGTTAATAAAAACAATTTTTTTGTGCGTTCAAATATCATATCAATAATAAAAAAAAATAACTTTGTGCGTACCACCAATGGTCGAAAGGCATTAAGTTACGTATTCTCAGCTACCTATCATAGCTTACACATTAACCGTCATTTTGCAGAGCTTTGCTAAGTACAGAATCGAATGTATAGTATAAATAGCAAATCAATATGTATCGAAGTCTTTGGAGTGACACGCTTTTCGTTTTCCTTCGTAGTAATAATACCTACGGGGTTATTTCGTTTTGCGCGTTTTAAAAACTAGAAAATTTAACGTTAATATTCGTTTTCGTAAATTAAAAATGTTCTTACTTTCGCTGTGGTGAAAATTCCCAAAGCCAGTGACATTCTTCTTTGAAAAATAATAAAAAGTCATAAGTTGTATACTTCGTTCTAAAAACACTTACTATTTATCGATCGTCACGTTGTGTGATATTAAAGAAGTCTTGTAGAGGGCGCTTTTTCGCAAAAAAAGTGTTCTTTTTAAATGTCGCGTCTATTAACGGTTTTCGAATTTCCAAACAGTCAACATTGTTTTAGATGTATAGAGATCCCCGAAAACCCTCAAACACAAAATTTCAGCTTCATATAATTTAGTTTTTCCAAAATGTTTAATAGGCCGCTCACCGTGAAGTACCATGTATATGATGGTATGGATTAATGGATAGCATTAATTACAAAATAAGAAAAACACGTTTCTTTACGTTGCTAATATATGCATGCCTTGCAGTAAGTTAATTGGTTAAATGGTTAAATTAGTTGCCCTCATTTAAGTCTCGTATGTCATTTAGCATTATGGTGAGATATTAAAACATTTTGTACAATTAAACGAATTGTGAAAATACTGTTCTTGCCTTAAGTTTACTTTTGAGAAGGTTACATGGTATCAGATGGATTTTTTGTATTTTTTAAAAAATTCAAAAATGCCGTGTGCCTTTTTCTACTAATTTTTCCTCCCATTAAAAACATCTATACTAACTTTTACTACCAATTTTTCCTGCTCTTTTTTTGTATCTGCATATTCATGCAGCAACAAATATTTCAAGTCTTTTAAAATCCTTATACAAATTTTTAAAATTACTAATCTTTTTAATATTGAAAAAAGAAGTTATTTAACAATAAACAAGCACAAACAATTCATCCATATGCTAGTCAAAATTATTTCTAAACACTAAATAATTTTATAACAATCTGGCATCACTACGCTATAAAACTTAAACACGTATTTGATGAAGTGCATGCATTTATTTTATATGAAGTATATGTATTGTGAATGCTTGAAATTTTCATGTACTACTTTGAAGGTGTTATATTATAAAATAGAAATCAAAATTTTTCTACTAAGCCTTTAGAAAAAAATGTCAACAAAAAACGCCGTTTTCTTTATCGAACTGTAAAAAATGCTAATAAGAATACGCACCGTTTGCGAAAATGTGTGAATAACTTTGTATTTCTTTGTAATTGTTTAATAGTTTGTACATTATCAAAGAAATAATATCAAACTTTATTATCTAAAGAAACGAGTTATAATGTTATATACAAGTCGCAATGTTTTAAATACATTACTTGAATATTACAGTTCTTTACCCCGCTAATGACAACTTTCATGACTTTTTAATTCGTTTTTCGTTTTTACAGTTCGGTACGTTTCAGATCGGGAAACACTATTTACAAGTATTTGTGGAAATAATTGAATATTTCCTCCTTCCTTATTAAATAATATGTTTGTGCTAATTTCTAAAATTCTATACCTAAAGTAAATGTTTGCATCACAACGTAAACACAGCCTTGTGTCTATATTACATATAGAGTCTCATTGACCGTGAATTAATTTAGATTTATTATTGAACTTCACCTCGCGATCTCATTGTGTACACTAGAATGGTATGATATAGATGCATACCCGATTACCAAGATAAAATTCATCGATTACGTCAGACGATTTTCATGGAATACGGAAAATGCTGTATCATATAACCAGTTTCATCGTTTCGGTACGGTGTGCCAGCAGTTATTTTTTAACAACCCTGAAATCAATGAAGTTTTATGTTTTCAAATGAGGTAGTCTGGACTTTTTTCACATGAGCCTTGATTTTTATTGCAATGCCTCTGGAAGTGTGGAATATCAAAAGAAATTATACTTTCGATATGCACCAGTTGAAAAAGTTGTGAAAAATTTGTTATTAAACAAAATGAAAAAAAGTCTAAAATATTTATAACAAAAACTATATATTTATAGCTTTTTCCTTTTCTTCTAGATAATTCGGGACTAAGGTCCGGAGAGACCAAAAAAGACAGGAGTAAAAATGTGTTAATAACACTACCCTGCTAGATTTTGTGGAACACCCTGGACAGTGAATAGTTGTTTCAGAAGTAATTTTTCCCGCTGAAAACAAATCCGGGAATCATCAGGAAATATCAGAATTGCTCTACCAGGTTTTTGAGATATGCTAACCTAAAAGTGCAAAAAAACACTGTTTTTTTGACATATTTGAGGTTATGTAGCAACGCGATTTTTTTTTTCTCAAAAAAAACGTGTGGGATCTTATAATACAAGCTTCGCCGAGGTATCGTATTTTGAAAAGTTCATGTTTGTGATTTTCACTATACCTAAAAACTCATTAGGGACACGTGTATATCAAAAGATTGTTTTTTTTTTTATTAAGAAACGTAAAAAAATATTTAAAAACCAATAACAAGTCAATATTTTCTAATGTCAAAAGTTCTGCTCGTTCAGAATCTAAGGTCAGATTTTCAAAATTTTTCGAAGAAAATTCAATATCGCCGACCTGAATTGATTAAAGTTATGGCGGAAGCAATATGGCGACGAAAATGCGAAATTACGATAAAATAAATTAGTATTCGATTGACCATTCATTTTCTGTTTTCGAAGTAGCTGAAGGCAAATTTGATGTTATATTTTCATTTCTCAATGCAAAAATTCAATATGGTGGCCATGAAAATTCGGAAAATAAGTAGGATTTTTGAAATATTCTAACATAAAAGTGCAAACAGTTGTTACTGATTTTTTAATATTTTTTAAGTTCCTTAATAAAAAAAACAATCTTTGGATATACACGTTAAGGACACGTGTACATCCAAAGATTGGGTTTTCAGGTATAGGAAAAATCACAAATATGAAAATTTCAAAATGCGATATCTCGGCGCAAAAAGATATGAGTAAACTAAACGGCATTTGAAAGAGGAAAAAAAAAAATCGCGGTGCTACATAACCTCAAATATGTCAAAAACAGTGTTTTTTGCATTTTTACCTTACATTTTCATGACCTTAGTCATGACACACTTATTTTGAAAATTAAAAAATATTTGAGTAGGTACTAAAAAATTCACTTACTTCGTATGACTGAACTGTGAAAAATTGGGATTATAAATAAGCAAAATGTGTACGTTACGTATACAGGGATAAGAAATACATGCGTATATAATTTACAAGGCGCTTAAAAAATACGGTTTATACTTTTTTCAGGAGTTTTATAATGTCGACCAGGCGTTATGGCACACATTTCCGAACCCTAATTATTAATGAAAGAAAAAAAATGCTCTTAATTTCTTCTGGAGTTTCAATGATTGTCTTTTCATCAGAATTCTACAGGGTTTGTAATGGAAATAATGTCAGTTAATTTTTTCCCCAACACCCTACGTTTTGGTGGGGATTGCAACAATCAACAAGATCAGTTGTACCGGTCGTTGTAGGGTCACTCGTTCGAGAGTCGTTACATGACCGAAAAATACTTAGACGATGTAAGTGTTAAACAAAAGTGTCAATCCAATTTGAAGAAGGCTTTCGGTCGATGTCTTTCGACAGCAACTTTTCCTCACAAGGCCTTCGCAGAAGGTCGGGAAGTGAAAACGCCCATAACCTTAGTTCCACGACAATGTGAAACTGCGTGACTTGTTGAACACTGACCGTCGTCTAAGTGCGTTTAATTTCCAAAACATTAGACATTACGAAAACCATTGTTCACGAAATTGTGTCGGAGTCTTTAGGAATGAGGAAGGTGTGCAGGAAGCTCGTGCCAAAAGTGCTAACGGACGATAAAAAGCGAGGCGCGTCGAAACCTGTCACGAACTTTTGGACACCTGCGAAGACAACCCCGCTTTCCTTGATGATGTCATTACCGGGGACGAAAATTGGGTCTTTGAATACGATCCGGAGACAAAGAGGCAAAGTGCGGAATGGCACACGTCGAACTCCCCTCGCCCCAATAAGGCCAGGATGTCCAGGTCAAAGATCAAGAAAATGCTGATTGTCTTTTTTGATTGCCGGGGATTGGTCCATCATGAGTTCGTTCCGCAGGGGACAACCGTAACCGGAAAGTTTTACGTCGAGGTGCTGAAGTGGCTGAAACGCAGGGTGAATCGCGTCCGCCCAGACATCTCAAAATCCTGGAAGCTCCACCACGACAATGCGCCTTCGCGCACCTACTTCCTCGTGGCTGATTACCTCGTCAATTGGCATCACCTCGGCATCACCGTTGTTCCCCAGCCTCCCTACAGCCCCGATGTGGCACCCCCAGACTTTTTTCTGTTTCCGCGCCTCAAAACCCCAATGAAAGGACAGCATTTTGGGTCGGTGAAAAACATTCAGAAGGCTTGCACCGACGCTTTAAAGGCGATTCCGGAAAACGACTATCGTGCGGCTTTTGATGCGTGGAAGACCCGCTTCCGGAACCGATGTGTGGACGCAGGAGGAATGTATTTTGAAAGTTTCTAAAGATTTGTACACATAGAACCAATAAAAACCATTTTTCAAAGCTCACTGACATTACTTTCCGGACAAACCCTGTACATTGTGGTTTCATAGTAATGTTACAAGATTTATGAAAGTCTGGAGCCATGCTTGCGACATTAAAGGAAAGCTATTCATTGAAACTGGTAGCGTAATGGTGGAAAAATGAAACTAACTTAATAACACAGAGCCACAAAATGAAATCGAGATGTAACTTCTCTCAGCCCAGTTGACTCCTAGGTTTTTGGGGTCGTAGATCACGAACCCGGTGTCCCAGCACGTCTGGATCGTCAAATGAAGGTCAAATTCCGTTATTCAAATTATATAATTTTTTTCGACTTCGGATTCTGAAAAAGCGAGAAATTTTACGTCTGGATATCGTTAGTGGAAGTGAGCTCTGGAGGTCATCTGGAGGTAAATCTTCGACCAACGGGTCAAAGTATATCCGGACGTAATATTTCCCACTTTCAGAATCCGGTGTCAAAAAAATATATCACTTGAAAAACGTACTTTGACCTTCATTTGACTTTGATCCAGACGAGCTGATGTGATGTGGACACCGAATTCGTGACTAGCGACCCCAAAAAAGATGAAGGTCAACTGGTCCGAGATCTTATGTCTCGTTTCATAGCCGAGATTTTAGCCGGGAGATTCAAAATGAGGATTTGACCTCCGGATGACCTCCAGAGGCCATTTAGAAGAGGTTCAAAGCGTATTCGGATGTAAAATTTGTCGATCTTTCAGAACAGAGGGTCAAAAAAGTTATCACTTGAAAAACGTATTTTCACCTTCATTTGACCTTGAATCAGATGTGCTGGGGTGATGCGGATACCGGATTCGTGATCAGCGACCCCAAAAACATGGAGGTCAACTGGTCCTAGATTCGAGGTCTCGTTCATAGCCGAGGTATATATAGCCATATATCGCTTGTCCGGAAAAATAGTGACACATCCCGAAAACTAGAATTTGTCAAGAAACGCAATTGAAAGTTATTACAATCTTTCACTGAGCAGTATGTCTGTGTTCTTATAGAAAAATGAAAAATGAAGACTTTTTCACATTAAAGTTAATCACATTTTAAGTATGTACCAATTGTTAATTTTTTAGATGTGTCACTATTCTTCCGGACAAGCGATATGTATAATTTGAATAACGGAATTTCACCTTCATTTGACCTTGATCTCGATTTGGCCCTGTGTAATTCTGAAAAAAAGAAGGTAAGGAAAAGAAATACATTCAATCTTAAGTCTAAAAAAGGTCGTTTATCCACACGTGAATCTCTGTGCATTATTTGGATAACCACATTATTTTTCTACGCGGTTTTTCTAAATAACGAGAGATAATTAATGCTAATAACATCGCATAATCATCCGTCAGCATCAAAATTCACTTATAATTAACTGAAATTGTAAGAATATCCAACATTATATAAAAAAGCCATTATTGCGTGAAAAACTAAAGCACTTTGGGGCGATAAAAATAATAGATAAAACTTAAGTAAAACAATACACATTATTTTTAGTGAACACAATTCGATATTTTTTCAAGACGTCTACTTAATATGAAAATTGCAAGACTATACCCATTTTATAGTAGGTAAAATCAATTTCAATAACTGTTGTGTAAAGAATTGAGTGAAATGTCTGATAAAGAAAATAATAACGTGCAAAATTAGGATAGTATGTACAATATAGTGCAATTAAAGAAAGACTCAGGTTTAATGATATTTATATTTTATTAACTACAAATTTTCGTATACTTATTGGGCTGCCACAAAGATCCATCTGCGCTGTAACATTAATAAACAAAATGAACGCCCTGCAATTTATATGTTACCTATCAAACTATTTTATTACCAACTAGCGACCCGCCCCGGCTTCGCACGGTTTACGACATCACATTAGAAACCTCTAAAATTATCAGTGTTTCTCTACTATATTATGCATGTATTATACATATAAACCTTCCTCTTGACTCACTCTATCTATTAAAAAAAACGCATCAAAATCCGTTGCGTAGTTTTAAAGATCTAAGCATACATAGGTAGGGACAGACAGCGGGAGGCGACTTGTTTTATACTATGTTATGATTATGAAGTGTATTTTTAAGTTAATTACTTACTTTCTTCTCCGTACTGCTTTAATCCACTTCTCTCTTTGCTCTACTTTATGTGGCTGAATAAATGGCTAAATGAATAAAAATGTACATTCTTGGTATTATATTGCGTATTTTTACAGTTTACTACGCAACAAACCTTTCCGTACGTACGTTTATTCATGTTATGAGCGTGAGGTTATGTTAAAGTGACCAGAATTTGGTTTTGCTAAAGACGGACATGTTCAGCTGGTTCACACTGACGAAGCTAGAGTTTATTTTTCGCGCCGTGAGGCGCGAGCTACATAGCGCCGCAGGCGAAAATTTTTAAAACTTACAAGGTCAGGCGTTTTCCTGGCACTTCAGAATTTCAATGAAAAATACATTTACATAAAAATATAGACTTTCACAAGGATACTTTTTGGAATTTGATGCCTTTTTGAAATATGATATTTAATCACGATCGATACGTTTTCAGATTAACCTAGACGTAATTACGGACATTTTAATAAAAAAAATTTCAATGACGGACTGCTCTTGAAGACGGACAAGCTTTCTGAATGACTGTTCGTCATAATGACGGACGTCTGGTCACTTTAGGTTATGTAGCGCGACACAAAACACTGCACTGCTAATATGCCCGATGCTAATTCAAGATGTGACGTCCACAGTACTTCGTGTTCAAGTTATAGTTTATTACTTTTATGAATTCGATGGCTTCCGCAATGATTACAATGACATAATGAGCAATAAATCGTATTTTGCATATTGTCTTCTTGTAATATGCCAGCACGAAACTAATAGAGTAAGCCGCCGCGAACGCTGTTGTCGCGAATCGCTAAGCTCCGCCTTTCTGCAGATAGTCTATACCTACTGTACTTAATTTCATTTTCACTAGTTATAAAAAAAATGTGTGGAATGAGTTTTAAGACGAAGACGTTGTTTTCAGCATCAAATTTTCATAGCCATTTTAGAAATAAGTCTTTTATTTGGTTAAAAAAAGTTGTAAACAAATCATATAAGAAAAAATAAGAAAATCCAAGTAATACACGTATTTTTTATGACGTTCGTTTTGCATATCCTCTCAAAAATATAAAATGCTGAACATTTTATTCAATTAATAACTCTTTTTTTATCTTTTAACTCTGGTCTTTTTTTGAGACCATGTATAAGTTCTTTTGATTTTTATATTAGTGAATAGTAGTGGTCACGAGACAAATGTCTATTCTAGGTTGCCCAATATACAGAAGAAATTACCACTAACAAATATTCAAATATAATAAATAGAAATTATAAACATTTCTCCCACACGTTGCGAACTTTTTGCCGGTCATTGTATAAAGAACAAGGTTCTCTCGCAATCATCTGCCGTTTAGCGTATTTTTTTAAGGTGTTGACGTAATATATGATGTCTTTTTAATATACTATTATAGATATTCATATTATATACGTCATGTTACATCAGAAGTTTTTCATGGAATTCTGAAACTGCCGTATCATGCATGTAACTATTCTCAACCTGATAAAATCCACAATTATTACGTCACCGTTTTTTCATAACGGCCTGAAACTGCTGCATCACATAGGTAACTATTGTGATATAATATGATGAAATAGATTTTCAAGGAATACTGAAATACTTTTTTTTATTTTCATTTTAATCAAATGATACTAATTTTCATAGCAGTGTTTTTGTCATATGCGGCTGTAATGTGAATTCTAATGCAGGCAACATATTTTAAAGACATTAAAGTATCAATTGAATCGATATTGTTAAATAAATGGCTTTCAACATAAAACATTTGAAACGCACGGTATTTTTTACACCTAACGTTTTCACCAGCTAGGTTGGTTGGTATTCCACAAACCGTAGGAAAAATGTTTTTCGTATTTTGATTATTGAGAATGTATAATTGGAAATTACAGTTTTTTTTCTCTCCAATGTCAAATGATATAAAAACTTAAATGTCTGCTGTTTCTATATTCAAGAGCAAGAAATTGAAGGGTCCATCGAATTTATTTTACAATTTCACAAAAAACACTGCGCCACAGACCGAAAATTATTTTTCTTTGATTTGTTTTAACAATAACAATTAACCAATAAAATGTTTTTTCTAATAACCAATATGATGTTCTGTTAAATATGATAGTGTATCTGCCAAACTTTATGAAAAATAAAAGTTATGTTTAAATGCACATATAAATAGAATTTATGGAAAGAAAATCGAGAATTACTTTCACATCCTCTATAGAATAGAAGTATAGAATTCATAATAGAAACAAATTAAAAAAAAAACTTATTGGCTAGATAGGCCTAAAATGTTCTGAAACGTCTAGATTTTAAGTTTAAGCGAAACAATTTTTTTCTGTCTGTCGGTCTGTCTGTCAATCTTTTTTGTGTACTGTATCGAGTTATCGCGTTAAGATATCAACTCCAATTTGCAACACTTATCTACCATGACGAGGTAGATAGCTCGACCTGATTAACTGATGAGCTGATTTTGAGCTTAATCGGTTACGGGGTTGGGGATTAAATAACGGTAACATACTTTTTCTTTGACTACTGCTAATTTTCAAAGGAAGCAAGATATGCACTTCAAATTTAAGATGGACAATATAGCAGAGTCTACAAATATGAAGGTTTTTAGCTTAATAGGGTAGGGGTTTGAAGAGGGTAAAGTATTTAAAATAGGTCAAATGCATTTTTTAACATAAATTTTAGTAGTTATTAAGTGGCCAGAGCTCAAGGAGGACAGAAAGAGGATAACAAGAGGACGAAGGTAATAGGGCAAAGGGAGGTCAAATTGGGAACAAAAGGAGGACAGAAAGAAGACAAAATGAGTATAAAGGGAAAACAGGACGACAAAGTGTGGATAAATGAAGAACAAAAGGAGATTAGGGAGGGATAAGGACAGTGAAAGGAGGACGAGAAGCCAAGAGACTTCCAACAGAAGTGTTGTAAAATACAGACGAACAGATAGTCTGACAATAAACTATGTAAACTATGACAGTAACTTATGGTAATACGGTTTTAAATATATGCTAATCGAGAGGAACCCAAATACCCGACGGAATGCGTAAAATACCTGAAAAATTTCTTGTTTCCTTCCTGCTTCTATTTGATCACAATGCAATCTCCACATTTAAGATAAGGAAATGCCAATAACAATATTAAAATATTTTACATTTTTTACTTAGATAGTGATCGACAAAAATATGTTGGATATCATTACTTTACTCGTGCAGTTTTTATTCTTTACTCGTATATAATAATTAAGATAAATATTGTTCTATTTAATACTCAATGTCATACCTCAGATAGGCTGTTATCAATTTTCAAGGTTGTGCACAAGTATACACGGGCCTACCTATATATGTATGTATATATATGTGGCACGTGTCTCGTCTCAAAAAGAAAAATAAAAAAAAAAAAAAACAAAACAAATACGTAAGTTACGCCGTTTAACCTTTGGACTGCCGGCATTTTTCCCTTATAAATGGATATTTTTGAGGGGCAAACTTTATATATATAAACATCTAATACATCTAGAGTAGTTGTCGAGGTCACGGATGGCTCATATATGAGCCAGGCCGGCTGGCAACGGTCGGGCCATGTCGCGGGCATGTTAAAAATTTTCAGATTGTGTAAATTACTATATATTTATTTTTAACGGAATGTGCTTGATATTATAATGTAATAAGCTACCAAAAAACACTCTAAAACATATTTAATCACCAATAAAACCACTCAAAAACGTGAAAAAGCGATCAGCGATGAAATAATATTTTTTTTCTTCATCCCTAGACTTACATATTTTCAGACGTATACATATATTTTCATACGTATATATTTTTATACTTATATATCTATATAGTTACAGGTAGAAATTCAGTTTTACATTCGAATCAATCGAACACATTATATTCAAGTAATATAAAAAAAAATATTATTTATCCTAAATCCAAGTAAAAAAATAATAATTATTCTATGTAAAGAAAATTTAATTTGAAATAACCGATAAAAAGTCAATAAATAATTTTGAAAATATCACCCCATGCTGAAAATTTTAGGGTACATTTTACAGATTTTACAGCGTGCTTCCGAAAAAAAATCGTGTAAAGTCAATACCCACCTAATAACGAATTTTTGAAAATTTCACCCCCTCGCTAGGGGTAGTTTCGGCGTCTCAATCAATTGCGGAAAAATTTAGGATACATTTTACAGATTTTACAGGATATTTACTAAAAAAATTCAGTAAAAGTTCAATAACGAATACAAGTTCAATAACGAGTTTTTAAATATTTCACCCCCTCGCTAGGGGTAGTTTAGGTACCTCGATCGACTAGAAAGAATTTCAGTTATATCCTTTCGAGATCAGAGAGCCTATTAAATGGGAAAAATTCACTGTAATATCTGTATTCATCACTAAAACTATTATTTTATTACTGTCCCATATATGAACCAGCCGGCAGTCTAAAGGTTAATAACTAATAATTTTTTTTTCGAGTAGGTTTCATCAAGTTTTAAAAAATCAGTATTAATTAATTTCTTGTGGAAGAACTTTTTGACCACCTGACAATTTACTGTCATTTATATAGGCAAGATCATAAATCACACGTTGATCGTTAATATGTTTTGCATGAAATATGAAAACCATGCATGGTTTTTCATCTTGTACTTTTGTTGAATAAATTAGTTTTTCGTTGCGTTTTTCTGTATAGTACATAATATATTTTAACCGCTTTATGTAATATGAAGTTGACCTTTATGCAAAAAACACAAAAGTATAGTAATGTGTGTATATCCACAAGTATATAAATAGTGTGTATATCCACACACACTATTTGTATTAAAATATTTTATCTTTTCTGAAAACTGTTTTCTGTGTCGTTTACAGAAAGTCATTTATTAGCTGTAATAACGTATGTCAAAAGTTTTCGGTAAAAAAAAAAACAAAAATAATTTATAGTAAACATGGTCCAATCATCTTGCCGTTGGAAACAAAATTTAGTAAATTGCTCGAGGTTTAAAATGACATATCATTTTTGTAAATAAAGGTGAATACAATGACGTACAAACTTGATCTTCATAGAGGTATTTATCAGTTGGTGGGACAAGTACTTAAAGGCGATATTGTTAGCATCTACAGAGAGATAGATATTTTGGTTTCGACAATCTATCAGACAATAAAAGATTGCCAGGAGGATATCCCTTGTATGAATTTACGTAAAAGTGGACGACCCAAAGTTTTAAGCCGACTTAATGAGCGAAGGTTGATTGAAAGTGTAAAGGACACATTGGGAATGTCAACGCGAAAGTTATTTCGAAGATACCATATTTCACGCTCGACTGTTAGTCGAACATTAATTAGAAATAATCTAAATTATTCTAAAACAAGAAAGGCTCCAAAACACACCGCCGCTCAGTTGCAAAGAACTTCCAGGTGTTGCCGTGCTTTGAGACGCATTCATTTTCGTGAAAAAGTTATCGCATGGATGATGAAAAATATTTCACGTTGTCTAACTCGCAGATCAGAGGTAATACGGTTTCTATACGGACAAAGTTAAATTCAAAGGCAAAGTCAAGTTTGAAGATAAAATTTTGGTGTGGTGTGCCATATCAGAGGCTGGTGTTTCACGACCGCATATTGGACATGTTCGAGGTGAAGCCATCAATGCAGACATTTACATAAGAAAATGCCTCACAAAACTCGAAATTTTATAAACACATATCATCCCAACGACCAAATAATGTTCTGACCTGACAGCCTTGTGCCATTACGTCAGAAGAACGAGACTGGTTAGCCACAAACGGCATCAATTTTGTTCCGGCGAGGCGAGGCCCACTGAGGAATTTTGGTCTCATTTGAGCAGAAAGGTATATGATGAGGGTTGGGAAACCCAAAATGAGGAGTAGGTAAGACGCAGAATCTTTCAGAAAATTCGGGAAGTCGACGTTGCTACCGTCCAAAGACTGATGGGCCATGTAAGAAAGACGTATTAAGGTGGCACAGCAATTGTGGCACACACAAAAAATTCATCGGTAACAAATTGCACAATATTTAATGCTAATTTGTTACCGCAAAAATTAATTTATTGCTCCATCCCCGGGATTAGAAACAAAGTGTGTGCTGGCTTAAGTTTAAGGTAGCACACACCGCGTTAATTTTTTTTAACATTATTTCGCTAGAGCTAATTGTAACTTAATTTAATACCGCAAAATAATATCAATAATTAAGCTTTGAGTACATTTTTTTTTTTAAAAAAAGCTGGTTTAAAGTTTAAGGTAGCACACACCGCGTTAAATAAGTTTTTTTTTAACATTATTTCGCCAGTAATAATACCGCAAAATAAGAGAATAATTAAGCTTTGAGTACATTTAAAAAAAAGGTGAGTGTGCTGGCTTAAGTTGAAGATAGCACACACCGCGTTAATTTTTTTTAACACACCACGTTAAATAAGCTTTTTTTTTTTAAAAAAACCTGTACTCAAAGCTTAATTATTGATATTATTTTGCGGTATTAAATTAAGTTATAATTACCTCTGGCGAAATAATGTTAAAAAAAAACTTATTTAACGCGGCGTGTGCTACGTTAAACTTTCAGCCAGCTTTAAAAAAAACCTGTACTCAAAGCTTAATTATTGATATTATTTTGCGGTATTAAATTAAGTTATAATTACCTGTGGCGAAATAATGTTAAAAAAAACTTATTTAACGCGGTGTGTGCTACGTTAAACTTTAAGCCAGCTTTTTTTAAAAAAAACCTGTACTCAAAACTTAATTATTGATATTATTTTGCGGTATTAAATTAAGTTATAATTACCTCTAGCGAAATGATGTTAAAAAAAACTTATTTAACGCGGTGTGTGCTACCTTAAACTTTAAGCCAGCTTTTTTAAAAAAAAAACCTGTACTCAAAGCTTAATTATTGATATTATTTTGCGGTATTAAATTAAGTTACAATTAGCTCTAGCGAAATAATGTTAAAAAAAAATTAACGCGGTGTGTGCTACCTTAAACTTAAGCCAGCCCACACTTTGTTTCTAATCCCGGGGATGGAGCAATAAATTAATTTTTGCGGTAACAAATTAGCATTAAATATTGTGTAATTTGTTACCGATGCATTTTTTTGTGTGTGCCACAATTGCTGTGCCACCTTAATAAGTCTATGTAAGAAGTAAGAACCAAATTATGTAGCATAGAGGAGTATGGGCCTTAATCCGTCATGTAAATGTTATGTTTAGTCGAATTAAGACTGTATAAGAATAATAATGTTAATAAAATGTAAAAAATAAAAAATAAAAAAAATTGACATTCATTTTTTTCCGGAAACTTTTGACATACATACGTTAAATAACTGAATTTTTAAAACGACAATTAAAAACATAAAATATTAATTTAAAATGTAACTCAATATCTATATTGATTTTCCTATAAAAGATCTAGATGATATTAAAATCCTAATCCTTTTTCCATTATTTTCAGTTCAGAAAAAAATAACTTCTAAATAATCTAAATTACCAAAATATTTAGCATTTCAAATATGTTGTTTTTGGAATGTAAGATTTAACCCTCAAGCACATCTCAATAAACATCAGTAATTATGGTGATTTTAATAATCACGTTGAGAAAGAATTTCAAGTAACATTGTCTAAATATTGACATAGATTTAAAGCAAAAATTTTATTTAATACAATATACTATAATGCCACAAAATCCTTAAAAAGCCGAGTTCTATTTTACTCCTACACGAGTATTGTTTTTTACGAAACAAAATGTTATATCATACTAAGGATTATTAAGTTCAATGCCAAATAGTTATTTAACTGCAATAAAAACTCGCACTATTCATTAGCATGTTTAAACTTCCAGTTTAATTGAACCATACGCCAATTAACGAACCATTGGTTAGGGAATCAAAACGTTTATTGTCATAATAAGAGATGCCGCAATTTAATCACCAATTATTCAATATTATATCTAGACAATTGGAATTAGTAATATATGTTGTACTTATAGCTGGAAATTTACAACCATTAAATAAAAATTTCATATTTATAAACGGATTAAAATATGTATCACTTGGAGGAGTATATCTATAAGTGGAGGCTTTAGGATTATAATAATAATAATAATATTAATGGATTTTTATTGCCCAACAGATTACATAATCCAATTAAAGTATAAATTATATTGTATACATTAAATAAACTTCCGCAATTTTTGTGTGGATATTTTTAAACGAAGCTATTTGACTTCATCGTTTTGTCTGGA
This sequence comes from Aromia moschata, assembly GCA_029963805.1. NCBI lineage: Eukaryota > Metazoa > Arthropoda > Insecta > Coleoptera > Cerambycidae > Aromia > Aromia moschata. The sequence continues at coordinate 119,194 of JAPWTK010000863.1, forward strand.
CGTTGTTTTAGAAATTATTTGAAAGATAAATTGATTGAATTATTTAATAGTCACACGCTTTTGATACGCTATATGTAAACATTGAAGTTGTGGTACAAAAAAATCGTCGCTTCAGAGTAGAAGTAGTCTTAATCTTCCCAAAATATATCTTTTTCGGTTTACTCACATAGGATACTTCACTTCAGACACGACTTTAATGTAGAAATAAACTAGCTCTATTAATTACACCTAGAGAACAACACAAATTCGCTGTTGGAGATGAGAAGTGAGGCCATGATACCAAAGTTAAACATCAGACGATGCTACAACATCCAGCTTGAATGGGATGGGAAGGTGGTAACCGATTGTCAATCAGGAATACTGATCTGCTACACTGACGGGTCTAAGACTAACAACGGAACAGGAGCTGAAGCCCATGGTCCCAAATACAGTGGATCAGAACCACTGGGGAAATTTGCCACTGTATTCCAGGCGAAACTTCATGTAATCGAGATAGGTCTGCGGGAAAACTTCATGAGGAGATATATAGACAAAAATTATAGCAAGTAAAGGATTTGGAAACAAATTCACAGAACCGGAACCTGTTTTCGACACAAAAGATCTTGATGCGAATCTGTGTGACAAGGTGGGGTAGAACACAACACCAAATTCACTGGCAAAACATTCCAAGGTAAAACCATAGCAAAACTTTGATGAAAGCACCTACAAAAATGCTGACTACTGATGTCCTACGTTAAACAGGAATTAGATCAGACGGAAACATGAGGGTCGTAAATTTAATTAATCTCGCACCTAAATGAAAATTTTCTTTTGCGTTTTATTGCTGTTTTTGGTACTGCACAATAGACGGAAGAGCAAAAAAAGTAGAATCAGACCCCAATATATATACATAAACACCATAAAACACATGTAGGTATATTGCTCCTAATATATTAACCTTTAACCTTTTTGAAGATTCCGTTTGTTATTATTCGTTGTAAATCGATAATATATACATATAAATATGTTGACAGAAGCGTCGGTGCTTACAATAATGTATTTTAGAAGCATTAATACACTGATATACAAAATATCGATTTATGGCAGAAAGAATAAAATTAAATATTTATGTAAAATGAATCATCTCGGCGATTGTTCATCCTTGAAAATTTACGAGAGCTAAAAAAGGTGTATTGCCAAGTAAGGTAAAAATTGGGATGAAGAGTAATTGGATAATTAATAAAAAAATAAATAAAACGAAGTTCGAATAAAGTTGATGATAAAGGGGTGCTACCACTCTATGAAAATTAAATTCCTCCACTATTCCAGGTTTTCTAGGGCATAATATTCACTAACTCTCCCATTTTCTCTAAATTTCTAATTTATTACAGTAACTCTTAGATTAGCTAATTTGTCGTACACTTTAAATGTTATGACTATTGATGATATGACTATTTTCTATTTACAGTTACAAGCAGGATATAAAGATATTTACAGAACTGACTAGCATATATGATTTTAATATGATGATACGATGCTATAAACTGGTGTACACCCTTGTAAAGACCAGTTGCATTGACAATCAATCTTTAATATTTAAGGACGACTTTATTGCATTGAAAATCTTTGTTACATCAAATAAAATAAACCGGGTTATCTAAGAAACAATAATGAACATCCAAAATAAATAAACATCAACACGTTTTTCATTTGCGGTTTAGAAATAATTGAGCGAAAATAATTCTACTTAAATAATTCTCGTCGTCGATCATCATTAGAAAACGAGCGTATCGGCTTAGTGCCTTGCAAGAAGTATGCGACTGGTGATATGTAAGTATCGCCATATAGGATTAAAAGATATTACAGATATGTATTACCAGGTTCCATACCATGTTCCTCAATGGAATGTGTGGTTCATTGATGATTTGAAAAGATTTACTTTAACGAAATAAAATTGAACTACTATTTATACTCGCAATAGCAACTGGGATAATTTCTTAAAACAAAGACGATAACGATAATTTTGCGATATTAAAACGATACATTTGTAGAATTGACACAATTTATTAATAATAAGAACAATATATTTTTTTTCAGTGTATATTATGTAGGTAAATAAACCCGTTTAAGGCAATCCTAATTTTAATTATCCTTGAAGCTGTGACGAAGCAGTTCAAACAAATTACTATTTACAGCTTTTTATTCCATTTTACACACGACTGCATCCTAATGTTGTAACGACCTCAAAAAAAAACATGTAAAAAGCGAATTGATAATTATAAATTATTATACAAATTATAAATGCATTATAGGTTACGAACCGCAATTATCTTACTTTTTTCGATGATATTCTAAGAGAAACCAGAACGTGACTTGCGTCAGATTATATATGCCATCCAAAAAAAAACGTCATCAAAGTTGGCCGAGAAAAAAAGAGGTATTTCTATTCTTAATCGAATTTATAACCTTATTTACTTGTCAAGACTGTCACATCATATGACAGCCATTGTCTCTTTTACAAATTGTGACAGTCACTTGTCAAAAGTTTGACATAACCGAAAAGCTTAGACATGACCGCTATTTCCATCTCACTTGTTCATAGCCAGAGTTGATGACATTTTTTTTTATGTCTATATGAAATAAAATCGATTATAAAATAGATATTCGATGCCCATTTTATAATACATCTATAACCATCTAAACTGCTATACCTCAAAAATTATGTATTAGTTCTGTTGCTGTTACTGAATAAATTAAATTATTTAGTTATTGAATAAGTTAAATAAAATCATTTAAGTTAAAGGTCATGTTGAGTAAAAAATTTAAAAAAAAATGGCTTCGGCATTTTCCGCAGAAAATTTCTTGGAAGTTTGAAGTTCATACGACTGAAATTGATGGAGTTGTAGGCAGTAAAATTTAGTAATTCGAAAAAAAAGTATAGTGAAGGTATGTACATATGTATATAGCAGCAAATGTACGAGTTGAATCAATCGCGACTTAAAAATAAAAGTTTTATTTAAATACATTTACACAAAACTTGTCTTGAAATCGAATGTGTTTTTCACCAAATCATATTTTGAAAATCGGTGATAAAAATATTATACAACTACACACCGCCCAAAAACATAAATAACAGAATAGCTATTTATGTAACAAGTCTATAATGTAAGGTTTTATTGAACGAGTCCGGTTTATGGCCGAGCGAGCGTAGCGTGTAAGGCCATAAGAGGGCGAGTTCAATACAGCCTTATTATGGACGAGTTGCGTACAAAGCTTTATGTTTGACTTATTAACGAAAAAAATTAATTCAATGACATTTTTGACATTGTTATCATCTGACTGAATGCATTCTTTGACTGATTTTAAGAACTTTTTTCGTATTTTAAAAGTGATATTTTCTAAAAAATTCTGAATTTTATGCAAAAATTGCGCCATTTTGAACGCATAAGGCAAAAAATCGATCGTTAAACCACGTATACTTAAAGTTCAAACATTTATTTCACCGGTTAGTGAGGTTCCAGGTCCATTGCAGACCGGAAACCCCTTGAAAATTTGATTAAAATAATGTGCAAAAAAACGTGTTTTTTTAAACTGCTTTTTTTCATAATTAATAATTTTTTGGAGGTATTTCATGGACACCATCGGAAAGGGCGCGTCTTAAACTTCAAAAATATGTCACTGTCAAATTTTTCTGTCGCAAATAGTATTACAAAATAGTAAGACAAAATTTTACGTTACGTTAAAGTATTGAAATGTATTAATGTTAAATAATTGCAACTGTCAAGTTTATTATTACACACATCGTGGGTTGGACCTAGACACGATTTTCTAGCCACACGTGTTGCATCTGTTTTTATTTTGATCCTAAGGTTATTACACTTGGCCAGGTTTTATTCCGCAAACACAACGAAATATCTAAAATGACACTGTTAAAATTGCATAAATAACTACATATTTTAACGATATCATATTGCAAATGCATTTCCATGCCATACTACTTAATTATCACTAATTACTTTCCGGTCAGTGATAGTTGATAGTAACAGTAAAAATACAGACAAAATTACATAATACTTACATAAAACAATAGGAAATTGTACATAAAAAGAATGACGTGATATAATCTTTACTCGTTTATGTATTACACAGGTAATTTAAAAAATATGGGACCAAAAATTAACAACAGATGCTACATCAATTATAACTGACCTGTATTTTTTGTTTTGTCTAGGGTAGTTCTTAACAATATCACAGCCGTTCAAAAGGGGGAGTGCGAACAAGTATTTTTCAAATATCTTCAAAACCACTGACTCGACTCGGAATGACTCAAATTGGGTACAGAACTCATGAGGCCAAAATTATATTATCCCATAATAGGCGGTAATGGCAAACATGGCATGTTATTTTTTTTATAGTTATTTTTTACCATGGAGGAATTTCAATCCGAACTTTTTTCGAAACTAGGAATTTTTGAAATATACCAGGTGTGTAAATTAAGTAATTAAATTTCTTATTTTTTTTTTTATTCGAATAGAATTACAATTCAGTATTGTCACCTTCAAAATAACTTACTTGGGAAGCTACACAGCGGTGGAGACGGTGCTTCCATTCCTCATAGCAGTGCGGGGGATAGGAACTCATATGCTGAAATAGCCTTCAGATGGTCGGTTACAGCTGTTTGAATGTTTTCTATGGTCCCAAAATGATGCCCCTTGAGGTGATTTTTCAATCTCTGGAAGAGAAAAAAGTCACACGGACTCAAGTCAGGCGAATAAGGAGGCTGAGCAGCCACATGTATGTTTTTACTGGCTAAAAACTCGTTTACTGAAATGGCTGAGCAACAATGTATCATGATGCAACATCCAGTTGTCCTTCATGTTTGGCCTCACACACATGAGCCTTTTTCGAAGTTTTTCAAGAATCTCTCAGTAAAAGTGTTGATTTACTGTTTAGCCTGGAGGCATACACTCCTTGTGGACAATTCCCTGGCTATCAAAAAAGCAACTTGCTTCGACTTGCTCATTCTTGCTTTTTTGGGTCTTGAAGAGCTTGAAGTATGCCATTCCATGCTTTGGCGCTTGGTTTCCAGGTCGTACTCAAACACCTAAGTCTCACCGCAAGTAATGACACGTTCCATGTAATGGGGATCATTTTCAATCGATTACAAAAAGTAAAGACACATTTCTCCCCTTCTCTCCTGATGTCCTTTTGTTCCTGCAAAATGTTTTTTGGAACCATTTTTGTGTAGATTTTTTTCATCCCAAATTCGTTAGTCAAAATCTGATGAACAGTGGTGTGATTCAAATTTAACTCTTCCCCGATCATGCTTGTCGTCAACCGACGATCTGAACGAACAAGATTCGTATTCTATAGACATTTTCATCGGTTCTTGAAGATGAAGGCTTTCCGCTGCGTGGTTCATCGTCAATCGACTCTCTTCCTTCTGAAAATGCCTTAAACCATCGAAAAACCTGGGCTCTTGAAAAAACACTGTCTCCATAGGCGTGTTGAAGTTTTGCAAAATTATCCGTTACGCTGTGTCCAAGTCGGAAGCAAAACTTGATAGCACACCGTTGCTCAAAATTAATGTCACTCATTTTTTAAATGCACTAGAAAAAAACCGGTTTACGAAAACAGTCACAAAGAACATACAAATGTTCAAACTTGTATTAAAGGTGCATTACATGTTAACCTACCGCCCTTCCAAATCCAGTGTTGCTAGATCGGGCGCTATCGTTGCCAGTCTCATTACTTAATTTACACCCCTCGTACTTTATATTAGTTTTGCAAAATATTCACAGTGAAATACTGCGATAGTAACAATCTTTCAAAAAGCGGTGAAGCTTTAGTAAATACTGTACTCCTTTTATAACTTGTTTTTATTTCATTTATCTAATCATTTCGCTTTAACACTGAAAAATAATCTTCCTTAAGTGTTTAATGTTTCCATTCATAAGTACAATTATTATCCATTAAAGCTTATAAATATTACTTGTTGCTACTACTTTATTTTCAAACAAAATTCCTTCATATCTACAATACTTGCAAAAGATAAAAAAACTGCTTTATTTATCTGTAGTGGCAATTAAGACGTGAATTAAGTACTGGAGTGTTGTGATTAAGTTAAAGGAACTAATGAGCTGTCGTTGGAAATATAAGTTATTTTATTTAGTATATTTTCCAGTGTAATTCTCCGTTGGTGCGCTATCAGTTCTGATAAAAATATAAGAGTAATAAATTGGGTCAAGGGGAGAGATATCAGTTTTATTGTGCGCAAATTTTCCTAGGCGGTATTTCACTGTAGGTTAAGTTGGGTATTTGTATTTGTATATTATGCACCTTGGCTTGTATGAATCGAGTACATATATGTACGTATGCATAATCGAACCAACAAATATTGAAATGAGTCATCCGCATCATCCGAGGTAAAAAGCGACAGTCAGTGTAGTAGTGTTCATAGGAGATGGTGTTCGTTCAGAGCTCTCTCTGTATTCTGCAAGAGCGATCTTCAGAAGACCGCAGTACTTAGGCCTCATTGGGCCTCTTGTGCTTCCTCCTTTGGGAGTTCATCCCATCTAAGTCATCAGTCATCCTAATGTTTTAAAAATGGCGATGAGGTTACTTGGGTGGATCTCCCTTATGTTGGCCCAAGATGGTCAATGTCTACCTAGTACGGATCCTTTTGTTGTTGAGGCAGCGACGCAGTCCCATAATAGATGTCGCACGGTTTCGTCTTCTTGCTGACAGCCTCTACAATTTCATTTAGCTTCAAGTTGAGGTGCTTTCTTAGCTGATAATGTCTAGTGAGAATGCCTATTATAAAACGAACATTCTTCCTGGCATTGCCGTTTCTTTCCTGGGGTACCTTAAAAGCTCTCTAACAAGTTGGTGGCTGCTTCTTTCATCCCAGAGTTCATTAAATTTCACACGTGTCTTTTTAACCTGTTGAATTATTGAGATGACGGGTAGCGGGCTGGAAGGGCCGAAAATGCTCATGCTGTATGCTTTCCTCGCCAATCTCATCAGCTTTCTTAGACCGTAGTTGTTGGGCCCCATTGGGCCTCTTGTGCTTCCTTCCTTGGGAGTTTAACCTATCTAAACCGTCCCTCATCCTAATGTATTAAAAAAGGCGACAAGGTTGCTTTGGTGGAACTACCTTATGTTGGCCCATGATGGTCAACGTCCACCTAGAGGAATCCTTTTGCTGACGAGGCAGCGACGCAGTCCCATAATAGATGTCGCACGGTTTCCTCTTCCTGACAGCCTCTACAGTGTTTCATTTAGCTTCAAGTTCAAACGAAAATTCTTTTTGACATCGCCAGATATACCATTGCCGCCTCTTTGCTGGGGTACCTTAAAACCCCTCTAGCAAGTTGGCGTGGCGCTATTTCACATGTCTTTTTAATCTGTTGAATTATTGCTGTGATAGGTAACTAGCGGACTAGGAGAGCCGAAAATGTTCAGCTTTTCTTTCTATGCTTTTTCTTTTCTGCTTATGCGTTCCTCGCCAACCTATCAGCTTCCTTGTTCCCTCTGCATTGCGCACGGCCCTTTATCCAACAAGCAGACATTTGTCAGATGCTATTTCTTTAGTGCCTCTGTCGTAAAAAATGTTGGTAATATTTATTTTGTAGCAGATTTCTGTTATTCGTTAAAAATGGATTTATTGGCAATATTTCAATTTGCAACAAACCTTGTGTTCTGGCGGTTTATAAAGGATAGTCACAGTACACAGTAGAGTGTAATCTAAAAGTTAATTTGTTAAAACTGTGAAATGATTTTGGTCATTTTGCCAGATGGATTGAGAAGCGTAATAAAAAGTAAATTGCGTTACATATAATGCCCTTGTGCCATAGGTCATAAGTCCGTGAATACGTCACGGGAAGACCATATCCTTTATATTTTAGAAAAAAACTGGTGATGTTACAGTTGCACAAAAAAGGGCACACTGGTTTTTAAAGTTGTCGCAATTTTTTTAAATAATTTCATATGTGAAGTACCTATGTAGGTATTGTGTATATTTTGTGGAATCATAAACGAAGATATGGGGACATACATACATAAGAAAAAAGTAAAGATTTTTTACTATGAGGTTTAAAAAAAACGCTGACAGAAAGTACCAGTGATTTCAAATAATTTAAACATTTTTCCAAATACGATAATATGCTATGGTTGCAGCCAACACAATGGCTATTGGAAGATTTATTTTCTATATAAGATTAATGGCCCTGAAGTATAAGATCGTTAATACCTCGGATGATAAGTAATGTTATGATGACAAAAATGTCTGAAAGATTTCGCTTAAGGTTATTCGCGTATATGTAGTTTTTTTTTTTAATTCAACATTTGTTTGTATTTCCTACTTCCAAGTTCAATGTGTAGTAATAGCGACGTTATCGACTATTGTCCGCGACAAAGAAAACAATATAGCAATCAATAAAATATAAGTACCTCAACAAACAATGGAAGTAATAAACTTTTGAAATATTCAACAATGCCGATAGAACAATAAGAGATTCCGTTTATTAAAAAAAAATACTCTTTCATTAAAGGCGCTAATGAGAAATTAGCTGTAATACAGTAATGATAAATCTATATCTGTGCATAATAATCAAGGTAAGTATTATACAAACAAAAGCAATAATTTAGTAATTAATTTTTGCTTCGATTTATGCTCATTATTTCTTATCGCGATGCTATAAAATTTCCCCGAAGATTTCATTAGATATAAAACTTCTTTATTAGGTACTTACTATGTTTTCTTCAGCGAATATAAAGAATATTATACAGGGAGCGCGTAAAGGTTTGCATATTCAATATTTTCCAAATTTTGGAAAAATCCTTGGACACGTCAACTTTTATTTTCAATTGCGCGCACTACAATCTCGCTACAGCCAAGCTATAATTGGCTGTAACAGTGGCGTCATCACACGTGAAATAGCGCCACGTCATCGATTTTTTTTTATAGAATATTCTATATTTTATGCGTTTTGATATATTTGCCAGTTAGACAATTGAAAATCACCTCACAAAACCAATGTTAGACCACAAGTGTTATACATGTTTGGAATTGGTTGTTACTGAAGAATCTAAAAGTGGAAAAAACAATATATGTAAGGTGTTCTATTACAAAAAGGTCGATGACGTCATGCTCAAAAAAGTAGTGACTTCACTGCTTCATTATAGCGTTTTGTGCAAACGTATGTATTGAATTTATGCAAACCTTTACGTCCTCATTGTATACATACATACATAATCAGGCCTATGATGTATCATTTGACGTTATTTATAACAGTGATGTTATAATTCTTGTCCAATCAGTATTACCATTTTTAAATAATCCCAGTTTCCGATTGGCTGAACCTGTTAACAGCGGTGTTATAAATAACGGCAAATGATACATCATACGCCCGAATATGTAAATATTTCTAGAATATATCCGACTTGTGTGGGAAATATCTGGGAATAATGCGTTTTCAAGATAAACAATTTTTTGAAGAGTTTATACACCATTTAAGATAAATGCTCGGATAAATGACGACGAAAAAATTAATAACGACAGGACCATAAGAAATACATAGAGTGTGATCCATTGAGAAGCAGAACAACTCTGTATTGTTTTATTACTTATTATCAGTGGCTGCCGGTGGAATTTGACATGCTCGTATTTTCTTAAGGAGGCATGGGACCCACACCATATTTTAGGGGATGGTTACTAGACCTAAGTAGAAGGCTGTAATGACACAAAATCTTCAGGGAAAACTTGCGAAATTTTTTTTCCAAAAAATGGCTGCCTCCGGGCAGATCTTGGAAACGGAAGATCTTGTTATAATTTTTGACAAATACGATAATAAACTACATTCTACTAACTAAACTACTTTTCCAAAACGTCCATTTCTGCAGAATTAAAAAAGATCAACAATTTTCTAGGAATTTTTGAATATGACGCTTCAACATGAGCTCGGACGCTCGAGCTGTTACTCGTGCGAAGGTCCTTTTTGAACTGGCTTATATGTATCTGTCATGTATACTTAATTAGCCCTTATAAAGGGTCATTACATATTCTTTGAACATTTCTCTATACATCTACATATGTACTTCAAATCCCATAAATTAAAACTTCATTTTTCGACTGTTGGCCAGCTTTTCGACAAGTGGCCCCACTTTGCGGTCGGTGGAATTGGACATGCTCGTATTTTCGTAAGGAGGCATGGGACCCACACCATAATTTAGGGGGTGGTTACTACACTTAAGTAAAAGGCTATAATGGTAAAAAATCTTCAAGAAAACCTTGCGAAATTATTTTTCCAAAAATGGCTGCCTCCGGGCAGATTTTGGAAACGGCTTGCAAAATATTTTTTTTTCATAATCACCGACTTAATACAATTTTTTTATACTTGTGATTTTTGCAAAATTCTTATTTTGCAAAACTATTGTAAAATCTCAGACAAAATGTTATGATGAAATAAAATTTCAATTTTCCATAACTTTTACAGATCTCAAAATTTCGAGAAAATCAAAAGTATACGTATACTATATACGTATCTATATTATATTATTATACCCAAAAAAATAAATCTAAAACTGACAACACTGTACTTATTATAGATCTGGTTAAAACACGAATTTAAATATGAAAATGTTGATATGGATTTAGATAACTAAGTATATCATGTGTTTAGATAAGAAGGTATTAAGTGTAAAGTAAATATAAAAGAAAAAAATTAGAAAAATATATACCTACATTATGTGTAATCTTCTATGCAGTTGCATTCATGCATGTAATATGTATATTGCAATACAATGTTAATTAATTCTGTATATAATTGTGATTATGTACAGGGTTAGTCACCTAAATTCTCTTAATTTTTATCGAATAGAAGAAACATTGAAAAAAAGGATTTTATTGTTATTATTATTATTACAAATAGATAAGATCAGAGGAACTTCTATTATGAACTTTACAATTATTCAATGTTCACATAATACCTAGTAAATCTAATTTAGCCTTAAGACTAAACTAGGTGCACAAAAAAACATCAGCTGGCAAAAAAATTTACTGGTGAAACACTCGAATAGAAAGTAGAAACACTCGGTAGAAAGTTTTTATGATTTAAAACGATTTTTTTATGAATTTCTAGAGGTGCGAAAAAAAGAATATTATCGTTGTGGGACGTAGCCACAAGCGAAAACTTGAACTAACGAGGGTTAATCATTATTTCATTTAATTTTATGATGTAATGTAAAGTGGACCCACGCCATATTTTAGGGGGTTATTACTAGACCCAAATGGAAGGCCACAAATAACAACATAACTTCTAAAGATGTTTTTTAAACTGGTGCAACCCCAGAAAACTTTCTAAATGGATTGCAAAATATTTGTAAAATATTTTTAGTCATAATTACCATGTATATAAAAAAACTTTTTATTCTATAGTTTTTGCAAAGTCTTTAGTTCTATTCCCTAGGTTTTTAAATGATTTTTTGCTAGTTTCGTTTCAAGTTTTTTTTAGCTATTCTAGCCTTTCATTTGAGTCTAGTAATATACCGTAAAATCTGTATGGGTCCTATACATCCTTACGAAAATTAACTACTGTAGAATCTCATATAATATGGCTCAATGAATTTATAGCATTATAATTTTAAAATTAGGTATATCAAGATGTTATATCTTGACATACAACAGTACATAATTATAAATTAATTATTTATCTTGCAAAAACATAACTATATGTTGTAAAATTGTGTAGATTACCCTAAGTATATTGTTTTTGAAGTTTTAGCAAGAAAGTAAAAGGGTATGCATAATGTTTTACATATATTTCACTCACAAATTCAACTGGTATTAATAAATAAAACATGAAAGTTAGCTTATTCCTATACCTTATTCTTTTCACCAGTATTTAGGGAATATGCCTATATCAATTGGGTAATGCATCATTTTATCGTTTCCAATACTTCCCATTGCAAAACTCTATCATACCTTACACCCACTTATAATCAAAATCCTGTCATCGATACTAAATGTACCCAGTGAACCAATGAAGAGAAATAAATAATTTATTTCTGAAATGTATTCACTAACCTTGGAAAGCTAGTTAAGGTCATAACAGCTTCATCTGGCTTTAAAAGTTGAGTGACTTCTTGCCTCCTGTACCTCATGTTTGCTTCTACGATGTTGAAATGTGCTAGTAAGCCTCCATAGGGTTTTCCTGGAGTACCTTCTATCATGTAGGCGCCATATTCAGGTCTCCACAGTGACTTAACTCCTTTAGGATCTTCATGTTCTTTTTCATTAAGTATTGTTAACAGCTCCTCTGCTCTTAAACTCACTTTTGCCTCTTTTTTTTCATCGAAGAACTTAACAATTATGTATTCTACCTCGTCTCCCCATTTAAGTACATCTCCTTCTCTATCTCGAAGTCTTTTATATAAATTTATAAATTGTAAAATACCATGTTCTCTAACGTGCTGGGCCAGTTTTTTCGTTTCTTCCCATGATAAAGGACTGCCTTCCGTTAAAAGACCCATGTTATCTTCAATATCAATGGTTTAACTTGCACAAAAAAATAATGCAGTATTTCTTAACGATAATTAACTGAAGCTGTGTATTAATTTAGCACGCCGGGTTTCGATTTAGTCACTTCTACCACCACTTTTAACAAGCGAATGAGATCAAATTTACTATATGCTTATATACGTTAAAAAAATAGTACCTAGTCACTTTTGTTGCGCAACCAGATAAGATATTGCACGATTTAACAATTCATTTAAGTTTGAGTCATATAGTACAATGCTTCTAACTCTTGGTAAGTATCTACGTTCGTTCAAAATATTTTAACATTTGAAATGAAAACAGCACTAAACATGCCTGTTAAATAAAATTTGACGTTTGTGTCCTTGAGTTTGAGTGGAGGTGGTAACGTCGAAGAAGTGGTTAGAGATACGATCGATTCGCGATTGCTCGAAATTTAAAATCATTTTAATGGTTTATTGTTGATCTCTTGTTTGTAGAACTGTTGAAATTAATTGTTTGCGTTGTAATCATAAGCACCATAATTAAGTGTTCAAAATTCAACAAAAAAATCTCATTAAGTTGTTGTTCACGAGCACTGCAAATGGAAATCATTTAATGAAAAAATTGCATCAATGTTTTTTCTGGCTCCGGCATTTTGACTACTTGCGTCATCTAATGTTGAGTAGAATAACTAATGAGGGAATAATTTGATTTCGTTTCAGATACCTAATTCCACTGAATTGGTGGTTTTTGCTTCTTTTATGTTAACTGATGTAATTTTATTATACATAAATATATATCATATACAGTGCGTCCATAAAGTGACGCATAAATTCATTATTAGCTAAATGAACAATATTATTGAAAATTCCCGAGACAGGTCAATTTTTGATTGCGATTTACTATTTTGTCACATACTAATTTAATATACAGGGTGTCCCACCTTCGAGTAATGACGCCACCACCGATTTTTTTAAATGGAACACTACATTTTTTTTTCAATTTTCGGATGACCCTGGCCGAGCTGAGTCCAAAAATGTATCACAAGTTGCTTCTATCTATTACAGGGTGGACAACAGTACAAAAATTACAAATTATGTATTGCTGATTAAACGCACTAAAAAAAATTAAATTAACGTTATTGTGATACAAAAATACAACTACTTTAATAAACACCAGTTTGGACAAGACGCGCGAATGACGCGAGGCGCGATACGTGGTTCGTTATTTTTTTGTCATTTGTTTTTTGATTGTCATTGTCATTTTTTGCCATATTAAAAACGGCTATTTAGAGTTCACTTTTGTATTGTTAACGCTTCAAAGTAGGTACTTTAAGTGAAACCTAAATCTAATTTATTTAAAACGTTTTGTTGAAAATGCCTTTAAATGAAAGGGATAGGATTGAAATTCTAATGATGATTGGTGTTGGCGACAGAATGCGGACTCAACAAGAGGTGTGTAGATTATTCCATGAAATGCACCCAGATCGTGAACCTGTTTCACAATCTACAGTAAGCAGAATAGAGCGAAAATACAGAGAATTAGGACACGTGAGGGATGCACCAAGGCAAGGTAGACCTAAAATTAATGAAAATGTTCAACAAGACGTAATTTTGTCGGCACTAGAAAATCCACATTGTACAGTACGGCAAGTATCTAGGGATTTGAATATTGGAAAGTCTTCAGTATCGAATATTTTTAAAAAGGTAAAATACCATCCCTATAGAGTACGCCTCATCCATGAATTGGCTGAAGACGACTTTGACCGAAGAACTGAATTCTGCGAGTACATGATGGACCACAATAATCAAAATAATGGTTTCATTGCTAATATTTTATTTTCTGACGAGGCAACGTTTTTTTTGAACGGGCATGTTAATCGGCAAAACACCCGCTACTGGTCTCAGGAAAATCCACACTGGATGCAAGAATACCATACGCAACATCCACAAAAGGTCAATGTGTGGGCTGGTATTGTGAGAAATAGAATTGTTGGTCCATACTTTTTTGATGAAAATTTGACAGGAGCATTGTATCTGAATTTTTTACAATATACATTAATTCCTGACTTGACCCGGCTATTTCCTGATATTGAAATAGCCAATACTTTAGACGGCAGAATTTGGTTTCAACAGGATGGTGCACCACCACATTTTGCTATAGCTGTGCGCGAGTTTTTACACAGAACCTTTCCAGATCGGTGGATAGGAAGAAGAGGATCAGTGGAATGGCCCCCTAGATCACCTGATCTTACTCCACTAGATTTCTTTTTATGGGGTTATTTGAAATCTAAAGTTTATACTAATAGACCCGAGAACATCCGTGAGCTCAAAGATCGAATCAGGCAAGAAACGTTAAACATAAACCTGCTATGTTACAAAATGTCAGAAGCGAATGTATTGCCCGATTCGGTCATTGTTTAGCAGTCAACGGAGAACAATTTGAGCATTTATTGTGACTTTTCTAAAAATACAGAAACGTATAACTTTCTAATGAAATTTTTCATAAACACTTTATGTATTGTTGTCCACCCTGTAATAGATAGAAGCAACTTGTGATACATTTTTGGACTCAGCTCGGCCAGGGGTCATCCGAAACTTGAAAAAAAAATGTAGTATTCCATTTAAAAAAATCGGTGGTGACGTCATTACTCGAAGGTGGGACACCCTGTATATTAAATTATTATGTGACAAAATAGTAAATCGCAATCAAAAATTGACCTGTCTCGGGAATTTTCAATAATATTGTTCATTTAGCTAATAATGAATTTATGCGTCACTTTATGGACGCACTGTATAATATATGCCTATGTAATATATAATACTAGTGTTGGGAATAATCGAATTATTTTCACTATCGAATTAGTAGTAATAATTCATATTTAAAAAATTAATAATTCGAATTAATATTAGTAGAATTATAAATTTAAATGGCGATGGCTGCAGATAAAATAAAAAGAGCTAAAAAAAAAGGTCACCACAGGCAACGGCAACCGCAGTCCCCAGAGTATTTCCGTTTTTACTTGAACCTTTTAGGGGGGGGCGATCGGCTGCAGATTAAACAAAAAAGCTAAAAAAAAAAAAGGTCACCACATCCATCGTACATATTCGATAGGTATAGGCGTATACCAGTTGAATAATTCGTAATTCTGTTTCCCGTCGGAGTGCTACTACTAAATAATAAATACTACTAATTTTTATCTCGATATATCGAATTTGATAATCGAATTAGTTAGTTTTAATTAACTATCAAATTAGTCGAATTATTTAATTCGAATTATCGCAAAACTATATAGGTACATATACAATATGTAATATAATAAATGCTGACGTCGAATAGGGTAAAGCCCTGAATCTGAATATCCAGATACCTATATACAAAATTCAATACAGCACTGTTTAGTGTAATACAATGCGAATAAAGTGGACAATGAATGTGGAATTAGAAGAATTTGAGGTTGTGAGGAAGTCGAAGTGCGGAAATGCCATAGGTACAGAATACTAACTACTGCTTGCGTTTAAAACGTTCTTCTGTCAATTCTAACATTTTATAAATACATAACATAGAAAACCATGCTTTGTATGATACATAATACCACAAAACATATAGGATTAGAAGCGCTACCTACTGCTTAATTGATGGCAACACACTGACAGTTCTATATGGCACAGCGCGGGCTTTTTAAAAATACTTACTTCTTTATATTTTTACTTTTAAAACTCGATACTTTGTAAAATTAAGAAAAGCATCCTACCTCAAATTAAGGAGGAACCCTTTCCTTAATTTCACATAGCATTCAAGGTTTAAAAAGTAAAAATAATAATTTTACCTCTGATATTTGATGTTTTCAGTTATAAAAAAATATTTTCACTATTAGAAAGAAACAAAAAAAATTATAAGGAAAATTTATTAACAAGATATAACAATAGAACATTATTTACATAACAATACCATTAGATGTTATAGTATAAAGCAGTTTGTATCACTCTTAGTCAGGTTCCTTCCCTTTGACCTGTTCAGCATGGGTGACCCTACCAGTAGCATTGCATGCTACCGCTGGCTTATCTCGTAGGATCATTGGAACACGCAAGCCACCTCATCCACCTAAAATATCGGTAGGTTTCGTCAAGATGGTGATACCGCGAGGTGGAAAAAATTGGGCGTTATACTTATGGTAACACGTAATGCACAAAACTTTAACCGAAACTATAAATGATGAACTATTTCACAATAAAAAATGATGTAAAAGACATAAATTGCAAGTATTATCCTGATTTAAAAACAAGTTCTGCAAATTACGTAATACCAGGTATAAACAACTAAAATGAAAAATTATTCTAAAACAAAATCATCAAACTCTTGGTATTGCCAATAAATAAAAATTATATATAACATAACATTCTGAAACTTTCGCCAAACATAGGCAAATAAAATGAAAAAAAAAAAACAATAACAATAAACAAAAAATAAAATTCTATCAACATAACTAAATATTCTGATAATAAATAATAATTGTGTTAATAAATATAACACAAAAATAAAATTCTCCCTCGGCTCAAAAATTTGGTATTCGTCACTGTCTTCTTTGGTTCATCATTGTACTCAAAAGTACATCGAAATTAAAAAAAAAGAAAAATGTAATTAGTTGGTGTAAGATAAGTAGACTGTAATTGGCTTTACGTTTTTTAATTTTTTTTGCATGTCCGCTACTGAATTGTCCAATGCCTTTTTTTATTTGATCCATTTATAAGTTGTAAATCTAATACATTTATCTATAATATCGTTTACACAATCATGATGACTAAGTATGCTTATATTATTTATCAGTTTTATTACAGCAATACAACAGGTATATAAATATTTAAAAGAAAATCAGTCTTAGTACAATGTAAAATATTTTTAATTACATGCAAAAAAAACTTACCTGCTGTTTACATGTAGATAGTGTTTTGATGTTAAAACTGTTAAAAGCGTCGTCACTACAAGAGTAGATTTAGTTAATATTCATCTAATAAAGTAATAAATACTACATGGTTGAAATTTGTAATGCCGATCGGCTATTATTACAATTTTAGATGAACAAAAAGTATTACTAATGCAATAAATACAACCTTAAACATTACTCGTAAAAAACTGGATTATCCCATAGGATATTTAGCATAGGAATATCCTATAAGATCTTTATTTACAGAATTTAAAGAATAATCTCCCTCACAAAACAGAAATGATGAAAATAATAAACAAAGACCCAATCTGCCATACATATAACACAAAATTTACTAATAGTAAAATTGTTCACGATTGTCATCTCTCTTGCACATATGAGAATAATTGTATTTCACTATGTTACTTTACGGTTATTCTTTTTAGCAGTAGGGCCAAAGTTGTCTGCACCAAACATTACTAAATCAAATGACAAGGTGGGATGGCATGATGTTGCGATATTTGCTATCCAACTTTCAGTCCCGTGCATAATACAATACATCACATAACTGTCAGTTTGCAAAATTAGCGCCTGAGTCCCCCTGTGCCCTGAAAATGTATTTACCATCGGCTTACAAACACATTCAAGTGTTACAAACACATTCAAGTTTTAAATGATATGACTTTCAGACAACGTTGCCAACTCGAAATGTGTCAAGGTAGGAGATTGGATTTTAAAAAGTTGGTAGTTTCCAATAAATCCTACTATGAAAAGTTGGTAGATCTACTACCTTTATTTTTCAAGAATTTTAGAGATCCTCGAGTAAAAATCGGGTATTCTGAATTTATTTTTCGATTGGATAAGACATATTTTAACTATTTTCATAAAGGAACTAATGATAAAGCAAAATTACAGGTCGTCAGTATTCAAAATAAGAATAGAAATGTCAAAAATTGAAGAACGAATCATAGGCCCATCATATCATAATAAGTAATACCTGATTATAAATATTTAAGTAATTGGTTAATTTAAATGTACAAGCATACTTTAATTCCAGTGCAGTTTATATGTATTTGTAGGTATATTATTTATAGTAATTGATTTACTTGGTGTGATACTGTATGTATAAATTCGTTTCAATTTATGCGGCAGCTTAGGTTCGATACTTTCTGAGAACAACTTTTTTTCAATTTTTTTTTAAAGTAAAAGTTGTTTTAATTGAATTTTGTTAAAATAAAATAAAACAATCTTAAAATAGAAGAATGGAACTCATTAGATGTTTAAAAGTACCTATTAAATAAGTTCGAATCCAGAACCGTAGGTTTAAAAAAAGAACTGTACCATTATAACGGTCATAGCGGACCAGAGTTGATGAAGAATCGT
>JAPWTK010000864.1:0-137580 GCA_029963805.1 Aromia moschata
AATAATAATAATAATAATAATAAGCAAGCCCAAGTAAGAAGAAGAAACTTGCATATGTGTTACATCGACTACATCAAGGCGTTCGACTCGGTACCTCACGACTGGCTACTAAAGTCTAAAATTTACAAAGTCTGCCCTCGGATAAAGAGCTCTTCTCCAACATCCTTATGCAGTCTTGGAAAACAAACATTTGGAGTCTCTGGAGGGAACACAGGTCTAGTTGACATCAAGAAGGGAATCTTCAAGGTGTTTCCCTCTCGCCGGTTGGTTCTGTTTGGCACTCAACCCATTATCAACCCTACTGAATAAGACAACAGCTGGGTACAAGATCAACGTGAGAAGCCGAGCAACACTCACTCACCTGCTCTACATGGACGATCTAAAACTATTCAGTGGGTCCAAGGCAAATCTCCAGGCCCTCATTGGAACTACTAGGACCTTCAGCGACGACATCAAAATGTCCTTTGGCCTAGATAAGTGCGCCACACTGAGTATTGTGAAGGAGCACCTCATAACAATCCAGGGGTGTATGCCGACATTCATCAACTACCAGCGGAAGAGCAATACCTTTACTTGGGAGTGTGTCAAGATGGCAAGTCAACTACACACAACTGAAGAAGGAATTCAAGAAATATACAAGAGCCGTGTGACAAAGTTGCTGAATACGCTTTTATCTGGAGGCAATCTTATCAAAGCCATCAACTCGTGGGCTGTCCCAGTGCTGACATACTCTTTCGGAATCGTTAAGTGGTCTGTTACTGATCTCGATGACTCGACCGACTTACCAGGCGGCTTCTAACTAAATTCAGACAATTGCACGAACTCTTCAGTAATTCGACTCTACCTGCCTCGAAGACGAGGTGGGAGAGGTCTATTGAGCATCAAGAATCAGTGCCTTAACCAAGCTTCCTTAAGAAGAAAGCTGCTAACGAACAGGGGCCCGCTAATAGCAGCAATAGCAAGAGAGGAACTGGATACACGCCTTTGAGCCTGGGATGTGAACTTATTCCGGTCGACATGCCAACCGAAGAGGAGCTCTGGACCCAGTGGATGGAACATGCTTTGCAGGGACGTTTTCCGAAAATGCTACAGCCAGACCACATCGACAAAGAAAATTCGTTAAAATGGCTTACCGACGGCTATCTGTACTCCGAAACCGAAGGCTTCTTGACTGCCATTCAGGACAGGGTTACAAAAACAAGAAATTACCAGAAGCATATCCTGAGAGACGACGTCGAGGGACATATGTAGGAAATGTGGATCTGTAGGCGAAACTATAGAGCGCGCAATAGGAGGGTGTCCGCGCTAGCAGAGTCAGCATATCTCGGCAGGCACAACCAACTTGCGAAGATGGTGCACCAACAACTGGCACTTAAGTATGGCCTGTTAGCGACGGCTCCGCCATACTACAAATACACTCCGGAAGCTGTGCTGGAATCGGAAGTAGCAGTGATGTACTGGGATAGGCTAATCATCACCGATCAGACAGTGGACTTCCAACCGACCAGACATTGTACTGATCAACAAGGAACAACGAAGAGGGATCATCATAGACATCGCAATGCCACTTACTCACAACATTCAGAAGACTGAACGGGAGAAGATCGCGAAATACGAAAATCTATCAATCGAGCTGAAGCGCCTATGGAAACTGGAGAAGGTGGAGACGTACGCCCTAGTAATATCGGCAGAGGGCGTGATGACGACCAGATTCGCCAAGAACATCGCGGCATTAGGACTGTCTTATAATATTATTCGAAATGGCCAGAAGGCAGTTGTACTACAAACATGTCATATTGTAAGAAAGGTTTTGGGACAGGATGAATTTCCTCCCCTCGCCTGAGCCTAATTTCTGCTGGAGGCGGGGATGAGATATCAAGCCATCACTGTCTGCAGCAGGAATGGGTGAATGTTTCCCAGCGTTTACGCTGAGAAGTGTGACTATAAAGTCGGCGAAATAATAATAAAACCTAGGTTTCCTATCCTATCTTTATAGTAGATGTAGATATTAAAAATAAAATATCATTATATACTAATCATATATCATCATATTTTATACCAATAAAATATCATTTCATTATAATACTTTTTAGTAGGTATTTTTATATTATAGATACATACATAATATATACGCTAGTCAATACAAATACTCTTGTAAATAGAAACAAAGTACGGACGTATATTTAGAATTGCAAAACAAAATTAGTTTTTTTAACAGAACAGGGTCAACAAAACACATGAAGGTACCTACTTGATGTTGATGAAATGTTGAAGAAATAAGTTTAACAACAATAAAACACAAGGAATCCACATGCTGGTCAAAATTATTTCCAAATATTGAATAATTTAATAACAATCTGGCATCAGTGCGCTCTAAAACGTACACAATTTAAAAAGTATTAGTTTTAACGAGCAGTTTATAATATTTTGAAGTAAGAATTAAACTCCTTTAAACTTTCGAGAAGAACACAAGAGATTTCATTTATAAACATCAAAATACTATATAATACGATTAATTTTTCCATGGCGATTTAGAACCCGACAGTTTAAATGCAATTATTAAACATTTCAAATATTCGCAATTTTTAACGAAATGTCAACAAAGCACACACTTTTGAAGTCGGGGGAAGAGTTCTTACAGAAAAGTTATAACATGTACAGGATGTTTCGTTAAAAAAAATGTTTTGTGACTTTTCGATGTTCAGTTGTTAACATTTTAAGATAATAAAGAAAATTTCTTAAATATATTTCACATTAGAAGTTGTTTTCTATTTCGTATAATAAATCCTGTATTGGTCGGTAGGTGTCGAAATATAAACGACAACCCTGTACATAATAACACGCAAATTGACTTGTTTTATCGTAAACCTAACAGTAAAGTTGTAGTTCATTTAACGGCATAGTGAGTTCTTAAATTAGTGCGCAGTGTTATTCTCAAGTTCCGTCATTTTTTCTGTCAACAATTAGATGCCATAGTGTTATAAAAATAACCCTTCTAATGGTGCTTGGAACTAAAATTAAACACGATATCTACCAGAGATAAATAAAAGGAAATCCGGTGTTGTTGATGAGAAAAGCATAATCTTTGTTTTGTTTTTCATTGTTCTCTATTTCGGTGTTAGACGGTACGAGGATCATGTAGAAAAATAAAGCAAACAATTGGGAGTGCCGCCACCAATCCAGTGGCGGTTGGTGATATTTCAGTTGTCCATATCTTGAAAACGACCCATGGGACCCACTTCACTCTTTAGGTGATGACTATACACATCTTACAGAAAGGATTTATAATGAAAAAGCCGTCAGCAAAGTTTGCGAAAAAAGTTTCAAAAAAACTGCAGGACACCCTGGGATCTCAGTAACGCTCTATGGAATATTTGCAGTATATATTTTTTTCATAATGTAGAAACAAATATGAGGAGAGGTTTTTCGATTTGCTACAATTTTTTTTTTTTTCAAAAAAGTTATGGCATTTTGATTTTAATTTTATATGAACATTTTGTTTCCCAAAATTAAAATAGCCATAACTTTTTGAAAAAAAAATATTTTGTACCGAACCGAAAAACCTCTCCTTATATTTGTTTCTAGATTAGCCGCGGCGATAGCTCAGTGGGTAAAGCGCCAGGTGAGAAGATGGCGATTACTCCGAGAGCTATTATCCGCGCGGGTTCGAATCCCGCCTGTGTGGCACATATCACAGGGTTTGGTTGTGTGTCCTACGTCTTTTCCATGTGTGTTCTCCCTCTGTACAGTTGTAATGACTCTTAGAGGGAGAATGTCAATTTCTGTGGTGTGATTTATTATTATTATTATTATTAATGATGTCATTGTAAGGAGTGCAAAAAATGGCTAAGAAGGTAGCATTTATTTTGTGTTACCTCTTCAAATAAATTCGGAAAAAAAATAGAAAAGGTATTCCAAAATTTCAGTTTTTTTCCAAAAATCTCGAAAACGGTTAAAGATCTGATACATTTTTCAACTACATTTTATTGTCCCCTTTTACTCAACTTTTGTCTAATTTATTCCCTATCGTATCTCTTATTACTTAGGAAATTCGTATAAAGTGCATTTATGTGGGACACCGTATATAGAAGCTTAATTTTTTTTCTATTCATTCAAATCCAAATTATGTGAAATTTTGAGCAAATCTTCATTAATATTTTGCAAAGTAGGGGTAATATAATTTGTGTAGTTGAAATATAATTTCAACAATAAATGTATAAATTACATTTGAAATTTTTACAAGTACAATTAAGAACAGGTTTTGCAACAAGATGTTGCAAAACCTGTGGACTGATCTGAGGAAAGATAAAAACATATTTTTTATACTTCAATTATTCTGAAATAGAAATACGAAACGACTTTTTAGTTCATAGTTAATATAGTTTCGGTTTGAAAAACTGGATTTTAAAAGAATATTAAATATACCATATGGTGAGGTTTTTATTCAAAATTCGATTTCTTAAACTGAAAAATATCTAAAAGTTGGTAATATTTTTCTTATAATTATGTTTTTTACATAATTTAATAATTTTAAAACTTATCATTTATCTTATTTCCATCTATAATATTTTACTGGAATGTATGTTTGAAAAAAACGTAGATATCAGACAATATTATCTTAAGTAGCTTGTGTCTAAACATATTTTAATTTATATTTAAATTTTAAGTTTCAATACGCATAACTCCGTTGTCAAGAATCGAATTAGATAACACGTTTAAAATAAATCGGACTTGGCTAGATAATCATATTATTAAAATTTGGATTTCATTTTGCATTAGTTGAGCCAGTAAGCTATAAAATAGATACAAAAACACGTTTGTTTGGCTGTACCAGGTGAAATTTAACGTGAATAAAGAAGTATGATTACAAATGGCATTTCCTATGAAAACAGTATGAGATGAAAATAATAAGAGTACATAAGCCCAGGAAAATTAAATAACTAAAAACACGGAAATAGCTTCTCATCTCGTAAATCGTTTTTACTGCTTTATTTATACGTAGCAATCAGTGGTGACTCGTGGAAATCATTTCATTAAGGATTTCTCTACTTTGTCGATAAAATTGTATATAGTAGCCATGTTTATATAATCTAAAGGAATAGATTATTTAAAAAATAACGGGATTATACTATTTTTAAACGAATAAACTTTTATCCTTGCCAAATTCAAGTGACAAACGGTGGGAACGTAATATTTTTTACAAATTACAAATAACAATTTCCTATAGCCATTTTTGAAAAAATATCGGATGGTCACGATAAAAAATCACCGTATACAATTAAGCAATAATTTCTCAGTGCCTCATCATGAAAAATTAACATTCAATATAGTAATTTTGACGAAAACTGAACGCAATATTGCTCTTATTCCCCTAAATACGTGTGTCGAATTTAAAGTTGATATTTTAATATTGTATATTTATATATTTTTTCCGTTTCGAAAAAACAACCATCTTAAAAAAATCAAAACGCCCTGGTCAAAATCAAAAAATTAAAAGCCAGATGGAGGCTATATTAATATGAATTTTCTTACTCAAAATTGACCTCACATATACGGAGTTTGTCTGTTTAGAACTGGAACATTCTGTATATAAAACCTAGGTTTCCTATCCTATCTTTATAGTAGATGTAGATATTAAAAATAAAATATCATTATATACTAATCATATATCATCATAGTTTATACTAATAAAATATAATTTCATTATAATACTTTTTAGTAGGTATTTTTATATTATAGATACATACATAATATATACGCTAGTCAAAACAAATACTCTTGTAAATAGAAACAAAGTACGGACGTATATTTAGAATTGCAAAACAAAATTCGTTTTTTAACAGAACAGGGTCAACAAAACACATGTAGGTACCTACTTGATGTTGATGAAATGTTGAAGAAATAAGTTTAACAACAATAAAACACAAGGAATCCACATGCTGGTCAAAATTATTTCCAAATATTGAATAATTTGATAACAATCTGGCATCAGTGCGCTCTAAAACGTACACTGTACGCTCTAAGACGTACATCGATTTTTATTTTGTATGAAGTATAGGTATGTACTGGTTGAAGGAGGCGTGAAATAAATATAATGTTGTACATTAACATGACTACTTTCACTTACAGAAAACCCCATCCCTCTACGTCTCTTCGTTTGCTCAAAATAAATTATCGAAAAAAAAAAAACGGCCGCAAAGGTATCAAGCCCCCTTAAGGTAAAACAACAAATTTTTCTTTTGAAAGAAACGTGGAATTGTACGGCTTTTTCTTAAATGTATATCAGTGTTTTTGCTAGATGGTCCAATTCACAGAGAACTGTATAGTACACAGTGGCGATTGGTGATATTTCAGTTAGCCATATCTTGCATACGACGCATTGGACTCACTTCCCTCTTTAGGTGATGACTATACACCTCTTACAGAAAGGATTTATGGTGAAAAAACCGTCAGCAAAGTTTGCGAAAAAAATTCAAAAAAAACCGTAGAACACCCTGGGATCTCAGTAACGCTGTGGAATATTTGCAGTATATATTTTTTTTCATAATATAGAAACAAATATAAGGACGTTTTTCGATTTGTTACAAAATATTTTTTTTTTTCAAAAAGTTATGGCCATTTTAAGTTTGGGAAACAAAATGTTCTTATAAAATTAAAATTAAAATGGCCGTTACTTTTTGAAAAAAAAAATATTTTGTAACAAATCGAAAAACCTCTCCTTATATTTGTTTTCCTACACGGTGTTCTGCAGTTTTTTTGAAAAATTTTTCGCAAACTTTGCTGACGGTTTTTTCACTATAAATCCTTTCTGTAAGAGGTGTATAGTCATCACCTAAAAAGTGAAGTTGGTCCCCTGCGTCGTTTTCAAAATATAGCTAACTGAAATATCACCAACCGCCACTGATAGTACATATAGTTACAGTTACTATACTATGTATAGAAAAATTGCTGGCTTCGTGGTGAGGTACTGCCTAGTCTGCATAGCCCCTGATGAATCGCCACTGACATACGCGGACAATAAACATCGTATACGCTTCTGAAAGGAATGTCTTGTTGTTAATTGTAATTTTGGAAAAAGAAATTTCGCTCAAGGCAAGTGCGTAATAGCTGTAAACGAAAGATGTGCAATTACTTATTTTGCTCTCTAAAGAGCCCGCGGATTGACATGTTTAAGTTGAATGAAAAGCGCGAATTGACGCATTAAGATTAATTCGGTGCAGGGAAAAACACTAACTAATGGCACCTGTTCTTTTTGTATTATAGCTTTTATTTTTCTGTAAATATTTTTAATGTTATAAGCGAATAAAATATGTGAAGTTAAAAACATAATATATTTCCATACGTATTTAGATACTACTGACATTGTCTTTAGTAAAAAAAAACCACTAGTAATTGTAGAGATAGCGTGTTGTTTAAAAAACAAACACATTCAACTTTGTTTAAACATTTTTTCAAATTTAAAACATAAGTATACTTTATATCAAATGTAAAGGTGTTCTTTGGATTACAAAGATAGAAGATTATATTTGCTGATGTCACTTAATACGTTACTGATTAATTTCAAAATCTGATTCGTATTCTTATCTGTATGTGTATGTACAGGGTGTCCCAATTTGACGTCTCACTACCGATGTTTTGGGTTATTTTTGAGGTAAAAAGAAAGAAAACCTGAAGTTATGCAGAATTTTGAAATCTGAAATCCAAATTTGGTTTGGGAATTATTATACAGGGTTTTGTTATAGGTACGATATATTCTCAAAACAACAGGATCGAATATTAAAGACATGCGAAATGCTATTATAAGTGTTTATGTTGTCACATCCAACACCGGTCCCGCCGGAAATGACTATAATTCGGTGATTTTTTGAGACGCCTTTTTTTTTGAAATTTGTTCGAATTCTCTCGTCATCCCAAGTCCAGCGATATATAGTTTTGTATATTTATATCTAAAAATGTTCTTTTTGTAATTTCTCTTTTATCGTATTTCCAGAAATTGTTAAATGGTTAAAAGAAATAATTCCTCTTTATTTATAAAAATAACCATACAGAACTATATATCAGATTCAGAAAGACGAAAGCAACATTCATAATCAGAACAAACCTTGATTATCCGAACATTGTACCGTTTTGAGTTTTTTTTGAGAATTTTAATAGGATAATAATATGTACAGACTAGTTGTATTAAAGTTTGCTTTACACTAATTAAAAAAATGTAGTATAAAACATAAAATTAAACATTAAAATTTGTGGGATAGGCAACAGATGATTCATACTTATCTGACCCAGCCTCTTTAAGTAAAATGTTTTATATACTTTAAGATAATTTAGAGTTTTTTGTGTACTTGTTATGTTTCAGCAATAAAACGTATGCATAAATAGGTTAGTACTTCTGTTTAGTATAGAAAATATCTGCTTTTTTGATAACCTGAACAAATCGATAGTCCGAACAACCCTTAGCAATAATTAATTCGGATTATCGAGGTTCTACTGTATAAGATGACTCAAAAAAACTGACGGAGTAATAGTCGCTTCCGGCGAACTCGGAAGTCGGATGTAACAACAGACTCTCTTATATGATGCTTCTTGTACACTTTAAGAATATTCCGCATTAAAATTCGACTTCAAAGATTTTCCAAAAGGTCAGTTTTTTTGGAATATCTTTTAACAACACTCTGTATACTAATCACAACGTCGACTTCAAATTTCTTGGAAAAATCGGCGTAACTTCAGCGTTTGAATTTTCTTTCTAGCTCAAAAATAACCCAAAATATTGGCAGTGAGTGGTTAAATTGAACACAAAATATATAAAAACATAATGACCAAGAAAATGTAACCTTTATCCTCGTATGTCTGTGACAAAATATTTCATTTAATTATAGAAAATACTTAGATATACATATATAAGTACAAGTAGGTACATAAAAATTATGTACTCCTATGTACCTACTACCTACCTATGTACCTACCTATATATATTAATGTCGTATTAACTTTTATTTTAATTTAAACGATAATAAACACAGTTCTCAAGGTTTAAATTTTTTTATGGGATATAGATATAATAATTGGGGATTGGGGGTTAGAAGTAAGAAGTCATAATTGCGTCTGCTTTCTATAATATCGGCGCATTCGCCATAAATACGTATACGCGTAAATTGTATAAAACTATAATGGAAATAGGTAATAAGATTATTAAGCCATTTGAGCTGTATACGTACCTACCTGTATTTCAGTACTTATTTTTTATATAGGATCCGGAAAAAGTCTGGAGTAATACCTATATCTTTTTTAACCATTTTAAATAGAACTCTGTTTTTCATTTTTTTTTTTGTCAGTCAACTATTTTGCGTACAAATTTTCATGACTTGTTTTGACTCCCTTTTTTAAGCGAAAAAAAAAATTTTTTTTCTTTTAAAAAAAATTTTTCTTTTTTTTTTTTTTTTTTTCTCGGAAAAGGCCCCCCCACCTATCCCCCCCCCTTTTTTTTTTTTTTTTTTAAAAAACCCCTTTTTTTTTTTTTTTTTTTTTTTTTCCCTTTTTTTTTTTTTTTTTTTTTTTTTTTTTTTTTTTTTTTTTTAATTTAGATTTTAAGTTTAAGCGAAAAAAAAATATATTTTTTTTATATCGTAATGTGAATTAAAACTAACTAATCCTCTCTCTCTCCCTCTCTAATTTTTACGCCCGTATTCATTTCTAATACCAGTTACATAGATTATAAAGGTTATTTGAGTATAAAATCATATCGGCCATAAAGATCATATGGTCACACAGTTCATGTATATAGATAGGTCATAAAGATCACATAGGTCCCAAGGGTCATGAAGGTCATAAAGGTATACGACACTGTTTCATTAACATTGCAAAAAAATTCAGGACGAAATTTCTTGTACGATAGTAAGGAAAAAATCTTAACCAGTTTCCGGAAACGCTTCATTTCCGAGATATAAGGTTTAAATTTGATATAAATAAGGTATAAGCTGATATTTAAAAAAATATATGTCTGTTTTTATTAATATGTATTTGAAAACCCATTATCCCAATAACAGACAACCAGATTTTTTTTTTAATTTCAAAACCCTGTATCTCGGAAACGAAGCATTTTCGAAAACAAATTATTTATATTTTTATGCAAGGAATCTCATCCTGATTTTTTTCACGAAACACCCTATACAGCGTGTCCTCGATACCATCAAAAAAAGTAAAAAAAAAATGCAATTTTCAATACTCATGGCACACTATGCATGAATTATAAATTTAAACTTGATATTTTCGACGAATCAAATTGTCTCAAAGTGTCTCGTTCATCCACCTAGATATTCAAGTAATTTGTAAAAAATAAGGAAAACCAAAACACAACTTATTTCGTCGGAAATGTTAAGATTAAATGTATAGTTTATGCAAAGTGCTATGGATATATGAAAATTACAATTTTTGAGATTTGTAGGTGATGTTAATTTTAATATTTTCAATATTAAGCTTTAGTAAAACTGTTATATAATTTGAATTCTGCGTAAAAAAAAAGCATTAAAAACGTGTTTTTATTCTGTTAAAATCGAACAAAAATTAAAAAAGTGAGGTGGGTATTCATTTATAAAATTAACCCTGTACGTATAATACAGGCACATTTGTCAATTTTTGGGATTTTTTAACATTTCTTTGCATCTTGACAGAGATAACGAGCTAATCCTCCAAAACGTAACCCCTGATTCGGAATCAGCGACTTAAATACGTACAGAAGTACGTATTTAAGTTAAATAAAACTTCTTCGTTCTGTAAAACGTAACCCGGTAACGGGGTTACGTTTTGGCGGATTAGCTCGTTATCTCTGTCTAGATGCAAAGAAATGTTAAAAAATCCCAAAAATCGACAAAATTGCACCATCATGAAGGCAAACCGAATTATCGCATCATTCAAAATTCATTTCACGTGTCTTTTTGGACGTCGAATCCGAATTAAGAGTTCTTAAACCAGAGAAAGCATTTTTTTTCATGAAAGCGCAAAAAAAAAAATACAAAAAAAGTGGCCAAAACCGCAGTGTCGCTTTTTGTGGAAAAAACTTGGAAGTCGGAATGTTTTTGACTCCAATAGCTCATTTTTATGTTTTTAGGGTTGTCAAATTCGAATTCAGTATCGTTTCCAGCCGTGGTATAGGTAGGTACACATTATTTTATAAGGATACGAAAAAAATGCAAAAAACAGAAGCAAAACTGTGAAGAAAGCGCTACAATGTGGCTTTTTGTAAGAAAGCCTGGGAATAGAAGTTTTTTACTGAAATAGTTTATTAAAAAACTCATTACAGGAAAGAAAATACTGTTGGTAAAATTGGTAATGTTGGTAAAATTGGTTCTGACTGCAAGATGATGTACTTGGCGGCTATGGTCGTTATTTTGCATTGTTTTTTTTTTGCATTTTTTACAAAATTGTATTGTTTTGAGATTTAGACAGAACAATCCAAGAAACATATAAAAAGCCACATTTTAGTGTTTTTTTCACTGTTTTGCAATAATTTGCGTACCATGGCTGGAAACCATGCTGAATTCGAATTTAGAAACACAAAAAAACATAAAAAGTAACTATTGGATACAAAAAATATTCCGACTACCAGCTTTTTCCCACAAAATGCGACACTTTTGCGGTTTTGGCCGATTTGTTTGCCTTTTTTCGCACTTTCATGAAAAAAATAAGTTTTCTATGGTTCAAAATAACTTTTAATACGGATTCGATGACCAAAAGACGTGTGAAATGAATTTTGAATGATGCGACAATTCTGTTTGCTTCGATGATAATATAATTTGGCTCCCAGATTGAGTACCATTTTTTCGAAATCAAACAAAATCCACATGAGAATTTTGTACAAATTTTGTACATTTTTGTACAACCAAGAATGATTTTTGTACACCCTGTTAACCCGGCTGAAATCGAAATTAAAAATGGTACTCGAAGTTGAGGTCTGTGTACACTTTTTCCAAAATCAAATTTTAATTATACCATTAAAAAGATCGAATGTTGTACATTTTATCAAAAAAACAAGTGTCGATTTAGACCCGTTATCTTTGTCGATATTTCGATTTAGACCCGTTAAATAGGGTGTACAAAAATAATTCTTGGTTGTACAAAAATGTACAAAAGTCACTCTATATGATTACGTATAAACATATGAATTTTTCAGTTTTCAAAAATTATAAGGATTGTGTACTTTTGACAGTTGAATTTTTCATTTTTAAAGGGTGTACAAAAATAATTTTTGGTGTACAAAAATGTCAAAATTCGATCTTTTTTATGTATAAGTAATTAAAATTTGATTTTTGGAAAAAGTGTACAAAGACCTCAAATTTGAATACCTTTTTGTATTTCGATTTCGGCCGGTTAAATGGGGTGTACAAACATAATTCTTGGTTGTACAAAAATGTACAAAAATCACTCTTATATGATGAAGTATATACATATGAATTTTTCAAAGTTTTTAAAAATTGTCAAGATTGTGTACCACTTTTGACACTTAATTTTTTTCATTTTTGAAGGGTGTACAAAAAAAATTTTGGGTTTACAAAAATGTACAAAATTCGATCTTTTTAATGGTGTAAGAAAAAAATTTTTTCCAAAAGATTTTGGAAAAAGTGTACACAGACCTCAAGTTTGAGTACCATTTTTAATTTCGATTTCGGCCGGGTTAACAGGGTATACAAAAATCATTCTTGGTTGTACAAAAATGTACAAAATTTGTACAAAATTCTCATGTGTCATTCTCAAAAATTCTTTTGTTTGATTTCGAAAAAATGGTACTCAATCTTGAGGGAGCCGTATAATTTTGGCGATTTTTTAAAGTGTTTTTGTATTTTAACAGAGATAACGAGCTAATCCGCCAAAACTAACCCCGGATTCGGATTCAGCGACCCAAAATACGTATAGAATAAGCGGCTTGGACCCGAGGATTTGAATTTTTTTATTTTGTGTGCCTGTGTAATCAGTTATTTAAAATTTAAGCAGTGTGTATTTTTTCTGGACGCGAGCTGTTGCCTCGGCTCTGCTCCAGTTGTGTTTCGTCGAAGGGCGTCCGATGCCAGAACGAAAAAAACAGCACGTTGCGTCATGCTTTCCGCCGCTATTTGGATAACATTGATCCTACCCCATAATATCTGCAGCGACCCGAGTAAATAGCGGCTATTTCAGAAAAGCTGCTGCGTACACACCTCTCGCTAACGTCAAAACGAATCTAGTTAGAAGTGATGCTTCGCCCCCGGTGTTAGTCACCGCGACATCCACTCGATTATAGGACGATCCTGAGCTTTTACACATATGAAAATAAAATCGGCCGGCTCGATTCGCGTGTAGTTGCCTCAGTTTGTTTAGTGCGATCGCACGCGGCAACGAGTGGACGTTTCGAATTTTTTAAGAAGAGTTCTTCGCAATACACTTCAGTGTCGCGCAGGACCTCTTGGACGAATTTTGTTGTGGACGGACTGTGACAGCGGGTAACGATGTCGCTGTGGATAACTTACGTAAGGGTGGGTTTCAAGAACAACATGAGGAAAAGGAAACCGCACAGAAAGTCTTCCGCAGTAAGTGTTTTCGGTCGGCGCACAGGCGCCAACTGTTTTCAGTCGGCGATGTCGTCGCAAATTGAAAACCAATAAAAGTTCTGTTGACAAAATAACTTTCGAGGTACGTAATAGCAAAGTTGCACCGATTTCAGTTATTCTGTACACTGAACCAAAATTCACTAAAAACTAACCCTGCACGTGTTCCAAATGCCTACCATTTACATCTACACTTTTCAAATATAAATAAAAAATTAATAAAATGAATGGGTTACTCAATTTTTCTGGGGTTATCTCTTGAAAAGTGCTGACAATGGTTCGGTCCAACTTTTCAGGGGTTTACGGAATAGAATTGTACCATCTATCCTTAATAGGTATACCCCATGCAATAAAATCTGGCACTGTTAATTCCGGTATGTGCAGGCCACTCAATTGGTCCGGCTCTTCCTATTCACATATTCCCGAACTCATTCCCAAAGCTTTCTCTTTCAAAATTCCTTACAACAAGCGAATAATGTTGCTGGAAAACCACCGTATCGCTAACTCATTTTTAAACTAAAGTATAACAAACCACACATTTTTAGAAATGGAGGAATGCAACTTTTGTTTGATGGTGATTTTGTAGTGGTGATTTTTTACGTGAAAATTGATCATATTTCAAAAACTCCCCTGTAGGACAAGTAACAAGCTTTTAACATAGTACGAAAAAAACGTATTGAAAAAGTAAATCGATTGACGAAAACCGCACAGCAAGTTCGTTCCGTCAAAAGATATTTAAGATCAAAATGGGTCACAATTTTCTGCGACATCCAAAACACGATGTTTTAAAAAATAAAATTACTAAACCATTTTGAAAGTAAAGTGTAACACACTCTTATGTTTTTGGAAAGCGAAAGAAGGCAGTTTTTGTCTGGTATAAACATTTACAGGGCTTTCAAAATAGTAGCGAACTTTAACGTTGAAGTTGACCATATTCAAAAACACCCTGTGGGACAAGTAACAAGTTCTTAACATATTTCGAAAAAAAACTTATAAGTAAATCGACTTGCGAAAACCTCATCCTTGTAAGTTCGCTCCGTGAAAATATATTTACGATCAAAATGGGTCAGAATTCTCTGGGACACCCAGTATTATGTACTCCTATATATCTACTACCTACCTACATTAACATAACATATTAACATTAACATTGTATAAACTTTAATTTACTAAATAAGCACAGTTCTCACGAGGGTTTAAATTTTTTTGGGATATAGATTTAATAATGGATAGGGTAAGAGGCAATTATTGCGTTTGCTTTCTATAATCGGCCGGTTTCGAATTTTTTTAAGAAGAGTTCTCCGCAATACACTTCAGTGTCCCGGAGGACCTCTCTTGGACGAATTTTGTTGTGGAAGGACTGTGACAGCGGGTAACGATGTCGCTGTGGATAACTTATGTAAGGGTGGGTTTCAAGAACAACATGAGGAAAAGGAAACCGCACAGAAAGTCTTCCGGAGTAAGTGTTTTCAGTCGGCGCACAGGCGCCAACTGTTTTCAGTCGGCGATATTGTCACAAATTGAAAACCAATAAAAGTTCTGTTGACAAAATAACTTCAGAGGTACGTAATAGCAAAGTTGTATCGATTTCAGTTATTCTGTACACTGAACTAAAATTCACTAAAAACTAACCCTGAACGTGTTCCAAATGCCTACCATTTACATCTACACTTTTCAAATCTAAATAAAAAATTAATAAAATAAATGAATTACTCAATTTTTCTGGAGTTATCCCTTGAAAAGTGCTGACAATGGTTCGCTCCAACTTTTCAGGGGTTTACGGAATATAATTGTACCATCTATCCTTAATAGGTACACCCCGTGCAATAAAATCTGACACTGTTAATTCTGGTGTGTGTGCAGGCGACTCAATTGGTCCGGCTCTTCCTATTCACATATTCCCGAACTCATTCCCAAAGCTTTCTGTTACAAAATTCCTTGCATCAAGCGAATAATGTTGCTGTAAAACCACCGTATCGCTAACTCATTTTTAAACTAAAGTATAACAAACCACACATTTTTAGAAATAGAGGAATGCAACTTTTGTTTGATGGTGATTTTGTAGTGGTGATTTTTTACGTTAAAATTGATCTTATTTCAAAAACTCCCTGTAGGACAAATAACGAAAATTGACGAAAACCGCACCTAGGTTCGTTCCGTCAAAAGATATTTAAGATCAAAATGGGTCACAATTTTCTGGGACATCCAAAACACGATGTTTTAAAAAATAAAATTACTAACCCATTAACAGTTCTCACGAGGGTTTAATTTTTTTGGGATATAGATTTAATAATGGATAGGGTAAGAGGCAATTATTGCGTTTGCTTTCTATAATATCGGCCGGCTCGATTCGCGTGTAGTTGCCTCAGTTTGTTTAGTGCAATAGCAAACGGCAACGAGTGGACGTTTCGAATTTTTTAAGAATAGTTCTCCGCAATACACTTCAGTGTCGCGTAAGACCTCTTGGACGAATTTTGTTGTGGACGGACTGTGACAGCGGGTAACGATGTCGCTGTGGATAACTTACGTAAGGGTGGGTTTCAAGAACAACATGAGGAAAAGGAAACCGCACAGAAAGTCTTCCGCAGTAAGTGTTTTCGGTCGGCGCACAGGCGCCAACTGTCCTGCAAGTTTGTCAGATTTGAGCCCTTTGGACTACTTTTTGTGGAGCCATTTGAAAAGTAAAATTTACGCCTTTCGACCTCAAAACTTAAATATTTTACGTCAATGTGTCACAGACGAATGCCAAATAACACCGAAATGCTTAATAATGTTCGAGAACGCTTTGAGCAAAACCCTTATTAATGTATTCAAGTTGGAGGTGTTCATTTTCAACATTTAATAATATAATACTTAATAATTATTTTTTAAAACGCCATTTTTCAACAACTGATCAGTCGAATTTAAAGAATGCGGTGCCGTTGTAGAGAAAATTAAATAGGCTTTCAAATGAAGTGTCACTTGATCTCTTGTATCGTGTGAAATGTTAGGGTGGAACTTACCCTCGCTTAACGGTTGAAGTTACAGGTAAGAAAATATGTGCAAAATGTTTCCTCCTCCAAAACAAAACTTAGGTGTCCGAGAAATTTGTTTGAAAACTGCGTTAAGCACCCAAAAGTTGGCTTGTTTCGTTTTCGATGGGCGAGCCTGTATATTCCCTTCTTCTTCAACACATTGTTTCCAGTACTCACAAACCGCTACCCTATTCAGTTTCTGGTTAGGTGACTCCAAAGGCGGAATTCAGCGAGCACATGTTGAAATGTTTGTACAGGAAGATAAAACACTTCCGATAGACATCTGAAGGATGTTAGAGAGTTGCGAGATAGTTAAACGTAGATCTATCCGAATAATTACCGCTTCAGTGTTTATAGTTTTCTGAGTTAACGCAACAGTTGAAATCAGTAAATTCTTGGTGCCCTTTAAAATACGCAGATCTTACTACTACAGATCTAATATACTGGGTGTCTCAGCTTTTAGTTTACAGACTTTATCTGCTCACCCAGGATAGTTTAGCAAAAAAAATTATATACAAAAAGTTACTTGAATACATGAGGCCTATAAAATGACATATTCCGTTTGACATGTGCTAGTGACCTTGAGGTTATGTCAGTGTCAATATAAGTTTTTTAAATACAACACCCTGTATTTTTCGACATTTTTGTATTTACCGAACAATTCTACACATATTTCATGTAACATACCCTATACCTATCTTCAATCGTTTTCGAGATTTTCAAAGTCAAACAGCTATTATTTCACAATACAAAGAATTTTCAGTTTGCCTTGTCAGTTTTGAAACAATTGAGAAGTATTGTTAAAAGTAATTTTAATCAGATCAATGGGATATTTCAGTAATTATAAGCAATTAGTTTAATAAATTTTCAAATTGAGCTGGCAAACAAGGCAAACTGAAAATTCTTTGTATTGTAAAATAATAGCTGTTTGACTTTGAAAATCTCGAAAACGTTTGGATAAGTATAGGGTATGTTACATGAAATATGTGTAGAATTGTTCGGTAAATCCAAAAATGTCGAAAAATACAGGTTATTCTTAAAAAAACTTATATTGACACTGACATAACCTCAAGGTCACTAGCACATGTCAAACGGAATATGTCATTTTATAGGCCTCATGAATTCAAGTAACTTGTGTATATACATTTTTTTGCTAACTATCCTGGGTGAGCAAATAAAGTCTGTAAACTAAAAGCTGAGACACCCTGTATACTAATATAAATCTAACTATAAAGTCGCTACAAACATAGGTATATGAATGTAAGATAAGAAAACGTATAATCGTGGTACCTATATCGTGGTATCGATTCCGCATGTGTCGAATTCTTAGAACTGTCAAGTTCTCATTTAAAATGATAATGATTAATGATAGTAATGTAATCTTCTTAATAATAAAACTTCAGAACTGTAGTGGAAGTGGAAGACTATGATCACTACAGATAGAATTTGGGTATATGGGGATAACGAAAATATACATATGATCACACTATTTGACAACAAAGGGATGGTGTATACTCACACAGTTCCAGATGGTACTGCAGTAGCTGCAGTTATTATAAAGAAAATTTACGGCAGTTAATGAAAGATATTCCCAAAAAGCGACACGAGTTAATCAGTTCATCACGATATTGTTTCACCTCACGGGGCGTAGGTATATTGTGTT
The DNA here is from genome assembly GCA_029963805.1 of Aromia moschata. Taxonomy (NCBI): domain Eukaryota; kingdom Metazoa; phylum Arthropoda; class Insecta; order Coleoptera; family Cerambycidae; genus Aromia; species Aromia moschata. The sequence goes on from JAPWTK010000864.1 coordinate 18,255, forward strand.
GGAATTCTTAAAAATTAAAAATGTTTGCCACACTCTCCACGGATGTAGCTCCGTCCGACTTTTATCTGTTCCCTCAACCAAAAAAGCAAAAAGTCTGAGCAGTTGCAGACTACTTACAATTAGAAGACAATGAAACCAATTTATAGAAGATGAATAAATAATTATTTTATAGCATTTGTAAACCTATCCTGGAGTAGGTACTGGAACCTTCAGCGTAGAAAAAAAACTTTACGTTTTCCACGAAACACCGAACTACTATACCTACTTTTCTCGACGCGCGTTGCGCAAACTAAGATGGCATCTTCAGGAGAAGATTTAAAAAAAAATACTCTAGTTTAGTTTACTTAAAACTACTACTGGTTTTTTAAATCTTTTCCTGAAGATGTCAACTGAGTTAGACAACTCGAAACGCGCGTCGAGAAAAGTAGGTAGTAGATAGTAGTTCCGTGGAAAACGTCCAGTTTTTTTCTACGCCGAATAATCCTAGTGTTTGTATTTTTTGTTGAAAACTCCTCGTACATTAATTTGCGATCGCCCCCGCCCCCCAAATGGTCAAGTAAAAACCAAAATAGTCGGGTGATTGCGCTTGCCGTTGCCTCCAATGACCTTTTATTTTGCTTTTTTTGTTTAATCGGCATTGGACCCCCCCCCCCCCAAAGTAAAATACTGGCTACGCCCTTGGATCACCTAGTACACTGTGTTCCTTAAAGTTGGATCCATACAGGAGACTTTGTTTTGTACTAACTGGAAAAAAACTTTTTGGATTTTAAGTTCTGCTTATATTGACATTTGACATTCGGTATATGTCAAAATCATCAATATTTTTATGGCAAAGATTGTTTATGTCGCAATCAATATTTTTATGGCAACAATTACGAAAAAATGTTATTAAAAATGTTTCAAATGATATTTTGCGTCCACATGCCGATTTCAAAAAATGAACATATTGCGACGTTAGAAAATTTTTATTTTTATAGTTGTTTGTATGTTTTTAAATGGCGTATTTAAAGTACTATTGGAAGCAGAAGTTATTTTCTCAAAAAGTCTTTTTTCCAATACATAAAAAAAGTTTCGGGAACTTTTTCTGGATATGGATCCAACTTTATGAAACACAGAGTATAGGAATTATTCATTATTTGTGTCAATATTAATCAGATCTGCCTCTTTTCGTGTTACATAAAATGTAACTATTCATTTACACGTCAGTCCCATAATTTTTAAAAATATTTTTTAAGAAGAAATAAACTTCAAATTAAAAAATAAATTAAAGTTCAAGACTCATTTCGTATGCATGACATGCTTAATGAAATGAGAAAATTGGGAAGGTGAACTCCAAACGTGTACTAATACTAATGATATTTATTTTGGAGGCAGACAGTTATTAAAATATACATTTTAGAGTCCGACCTCGAAACATGTTATTTCAAAATATTTAAATTATGAATCATACATAGAAGAATCTAAATAAACTTCCACATACATATATTTGAATTCTGTCGTCAAAGCGTTACAATTTTTTAAAATAATAATAGCAAAGCAATACCTACATTGAATTTTTAAAGATGATGATAATAAAAAAAATAATAGCAAAAAAAAATAAGCAAAGTTTGTTTCCCAGAAAAATAATCCAGTTACAGGAAATGCAGATACTGTAAAAATAAAAAACATCACAAGGATAACATAAGTTATCTTTCAATAATAAGATAATAGAAGATAACAACAATAAGATAACATATGGCATGTTCTGTCCTATAATATAAAAAAAAAAACAAAAAAACAAAAACTGGACGTTTTCCACGAAACAGCGAACTACTATAGCAGTTCGGTGTTTTGTGGAAAACGACCAGTTTTTTGTTTCTACACCGAAGGTTCCAGTACCCACTCCAGGTAGATATAGAAAGACAAAACAATTGTTAATAAAAATATCGAACATCATTGAAAATAATATAATTCGATTGAAATAAATAATCTAGGTATCACAAATATGCAGTTACCAAATGCGGTTACCAAATATGCGGTTGCAAATATTCACAAATGATATAGTCAAATCTATTGAATTTTACTAAAACGACACAATCAAATAATATAGATTCAAAAGCATCAAATGAATATCTGCAACAACTATAAATTATATACGCTTACGACATAAACCGTAAGCCACCGCACACGACAGACAGTCGGTCACCGACTATTTTGAAGGAAGACACCGCAGACCAACGCTGCGGTGTCTCATTTAAAGGTATACGTTGCATTCATACAGACAAAATTGTAGGTGAACGATAGTCGGTCGTCTGCGGTGGGCCTAATTGTAATTGATATCCTATTATACAAATGATTCACTTCTTCAATTCTAAACACGTTTATTAAGACTTTACAACTCGCCGAACTTAACTGTGTAACGTTCAAACCACAACACCACTAACTCTATCCTAGCAACAACACCACTATTTATAATTTTTACATGTTCTAGAAAATTCATTTGACATCTAGAATAATGAATATGTCATTCCATACAATTCTTTACTAACAGCTAGTGTATAAACTAAATAGACTAATTGTAAATATGTAAACTATAAAACTTAATAACTGCCAGCTGTCACTAATGACACTTAACAAATGTCACAATATTATGATCGATTTTTTCTTCTTAAAAATGTATTTCTCAATAAATTAGGTCAACCCACCGAGATACATTATATCTGTATGGAAATCATTCACTTTAAGATAGTAGATTAACAGCTAAAAGATTAGACGTCGAAGGGAATAGGCCACGCCTTGAATATGTAACGAGTGCAGATAACGTTGCAAAGTTTAAACTAACGAACGATACAACACGAACTGGCTAAACATTTAAGGGAGGAATATATGCGCAGGAACGCTTTGTCGTTAAAAGGTGTAGATTTTCCAACCCTATATCAAAAGAAACAGTACAATATTTTCCATATATATCAACACTTATATAGAATTTCCATTCTAAATTGAATATAGATACTTATACGAGGTAGGATAAGGATATATCAGTTTACTAACACTTTGTATGGAATTAAATACGCGTTTCTATACTGATCTGTACCCGTATAGACCGTATCGTAGTCCACGTTGCCTTGACGAGCGCCTGTCACTTAAGAAGTGGGCGGAATCTACAGTTCATTGGTCATTGTCGCTACTCTGGTAGGGGGAAATATGTCACCAGACCCCACATCCAGTCGACCCAGTTGATTACGTTGGCGGTAAAACACGGGTTACAACCACGCTATCTTTGACCGACTGTATACAAAAAAAAAAAAACGTTTTTGGGCGCGTACAATAACGGCGAAGTGGGTTTTTAAAAGGTTTAAATTATATACAAACTTTTATTTTATTTGCGTCATAATTCAATCATTAAAAAATCGATATATTTAATCAATACCTCTTTCATAAACATGGTTTTCTGAAGGCCTTGCCAAACGGATGAAAATAACTTAGCTTCAGATATAACCAGCGAAAATGAAAAAAATAACAACAATAAATGTATGTATGTAAATAAAAAAAGTCATGATATTAAAGCGACGTTAATTACTTATTATTACCTATCCCTAAAAGTTATTATTCGAGCACGCCCATGGAATCATAAAGTTGCACCGCTGTTTTTTTGTTCCCCAGGCTTAGTTATCATTTTCAATTCAGAATAGATGGACTATACACAAAACAACACAAAAAAATAAGTTGTTAAACGAAGCAAATTGTCATAATGACATCTTTCTAATGGTGTTAATTTTGAACTTGTGAACCAGGCTATTATAGGTTTGTTCCAACATGTACTGGAATCAGTTCAGAACTGTACGGAGTGTGCGCAAATTGAATTTGCGTTCCAACAGACACAGAACTGATTCCGGTATTAGTTCAGAGAGCGTTCCAACATCAACCAAATTAATTTCGAATTGGTTCAAGAACGGTGAAATTAGTTCCTGCAAGGGACTGCTTTGTAACACATGCGTAGTAACAACGACTTCGAACTTACGAGCAGACGATAGAAGAATAGGATATCATAAAGATTTTGTTTTTGTGTGTAATTATTTGGTTAGGTGTGAGTCTATTGTATTAATGAATTTACTTAAAATGAATGTCATCAACTAAAATATCGGCAAATAAAATATTTGTTAAGCGAAGCAAGTGAAGAGAAGATTTAGAACTATTAGTATGCACACCAACTATATTATAGGGTCTAACAAAACTAAATTGTTGACCTAAATTACTTTAGCTTAGACATCAACCTAGATTGATATGATAGGACAAAACGCAAAAGAATATTTAGTATCAATCACAAAATATATAAATAAACTATTAATCTTTTAAGAAGGTAGATTTAAGGTTATGTTCACAGTACTGCTAAATTTGAAATTTTTGGTGGAGGGAGAAATCCGCTGTTCCATCACATACCAGAGATTAGTACAGAACTAATACCAAGTTGACACATGCGCACAAAATAATTCATTACTCGTTCAAGAATGGTGCATAAGTATTCTGTTGGAACAAACCTTATGATTTCATATGATATAATAATTGTTTCTTTTAATTTCAGTCGCGTTTAGACTCCGATAATGCCACCGATTCGCCACGACCTCTGTCGGAGACCAGCGAGATGAGCTTGGAAGTGGGCACACTCAACAGGAAACGGAAACCGGCCAGCGATAAGCAAAGACCGCTCACGAGATACCTACCGATAAGGGGCTCTGATCTAGATCTTCGTCAGCATATAGAATCTGCCGGTAAGATGTTTATGTCATCTTTGATTTTAAAAACGCAATCGGACTTAAATATAGTCGAATTTCTTTAACTTGTACCCCTTAAATCCAGGTGAGTGTTCAACTTGAGGAGAATTCAAGTTAAAGCCAAACGAAAACACAGGAACATGTAAATGAAAAAATTTCAGTTGACGAAAAAATTTGGTGGTATTTTCATGTTCGAAACACATTTACATTTACTTAAAATAAACACTTACGGATGTTTCAGTAGTAATGGTCACACTGGGATATACCATATACCAAGGAATTCAAATATTCAACCTTTATTTTTTCTTTTTGAATGAAAAATTTATAAGTAATCCAAACCATGGCAGTAGAGTAATTACGTGGAATACCAGTATGTTGTTATACAAATATGGAAGGGGTATGAAATAATGGAAGGAGGTTAATGAAATTTTGCAAAACCATAAGAAAAAAGTTTTTCTATTTAAATCGTAATGTTGAACAAAATAATTGACAAATATTTTACAAGCCGTTTACAAGATTTTATGTAGATTTTTGAAAAAAAATTTCAAGGTTTTTTCTTAAGTTTTCTTGCTATTCTTGCCTCATTTGGCAAGAATAATAATGTGAGGGTCCCAAAAATTTAGTGAGGGTCCCATGCTTCTTTACCAAAATTTGAGAATTTCAAATTCCACCAGCTGCCACTGTCAGTAGATTTCTTTTTATTAGTGTGTAACAAGTTACCCAATTTTTCATTCAAAAAAATGCTTTTGCTGAAAACTAAACCAAAAAATCCAAAACCCACAATAAAACAATTTGTACTGAAATGGACATTGAATCATAATGATTTAGTTTTTCATTCTTTAGTAGATTCTTTATATATATATTTTCATTTAACTCAGGACACACTAGAATGTCAAAAAAAACACTCAGGATTAAGAAATTAGATGCTGCCAAAGTGCTGCATCACTACCATAAACTAAAAAATATCTATATTATATCAGAAATACAACAGGTTTATTTTAAAGTTATCACATTTTTATAGGTCACCAAGTAGTGCTGTGCCCCCACGTCATAATCAATTCCAGCAGTTGTAGGGGCTTTCTGCACAAAAAAGGATCAAAATTAAATGGATGGTCAAGGAGGTGGTTTGTGTTCGATAGGAACAAGCATACTTTTACCTATTATTCAGATAAGAGTGAAAAGAAACCTAGAGGAGGGGCCTACTTTCAGGTAAATTTGGGCTTTAATTAGTTTTCATTCATTGTCATTACCGTTATCTTTAATTGTACAGTATTATTTATTACTTTTATAGAAATATTTCTTTCACTGATATAAGTTCAGTGAGTGTCCTATAATTTACAGCAGACCGTTTTTTTGTATAAAAATATTACGATACAACCAATCTTGGTCTAAAAGTTATTAGTAATGAAGATACAGGATGTCAAAGTTATACTTTTATATTCGAAATGTTTGCACTAAATTTGGTGATTTTTCAATATAAACAAGCATTTCTAATTGTTTTTATTAACAATATCAATTTTCCCAAGTAAGAGATCTTGTAAATTGCTCTAACACTGTTTTCATGAATTAATCGAATTTAAAATGAGTAGAATAAGAGAAAATGTAAATTTTCTTAATTCCTGTTGTTCTAAGTTGACAGCAGTATAAAAAATGGTAAATATTATTAAAAATGAGAATAGCAAGGAAGTCAACTTTTATTAAAATTGATGAAGGTGCCAATGTTAATCTTTGTTAAAAATGACGAAGGCGCTAATGCAAAATTTTAAAAGTAACTGAGAGGGTCGATGAAATATTGAATAAAAATGACGGAGGCGGCGATACCAAATTTTATTAAAAATGACGAAGGCGCCAATGCCAAATTTTAGGCAAAATTACGAAGGAGTCCATATTCAATTTTATCAAAAATGACGAAGGCGCCAATGCTAAATTTTAATCAAAAATGACGGAAGCGCCGACGCAAAATTTTATTAAAAATGACGAAGGAGCCAATGTTAAATTTTATCAAAAATGAAGGAGGCGCCTAAGCGTATGCTAAAAATATCAATTTTCCCAAGGGTTTTTTACAAAAAAAAGAAGAACATATCTTGTAGAAATTGCTGTAAGCAACTGTTTTCATGATATTAACGTTTCAAGTGCTCAATACAACTCATTTCACCCATGGTCATGATGTACAATTTTTCATAATAGGCTGGGAGTAGAACAATGCAAAGAAAGTACTTCAAAACTCCATTTTTGTCAAACTTCCTTGCAATTGATCAGCATTGTGACTCTTTAAATAAAGGGTTTTTGAAAATACTTCCTGCATTTAAATTAAAAATTCCGTGACATAACTTGTAATGAAAAAATGCGATTAAATGCTTACTCCTATACACACAAGAAAATTTTAACAGACACAAAGCACAGTGAGCACTGACAATCCACAGGAAAGTTTGACACAAATAGAGTTTGAAAGCGCTTTCTTTGCATTATTTTACTCAGATGTACTACTTTTCTCAGATGTACTACTATTCCGGTTAAATCGGAAGTGAATAATAATTGCCGAGTATGTAATAAATGCAGATATATGTATAATATCCAATTCTTAAATATCATTATTAAATGTCAAAACCAAAGTTATGAGAGTTAGCCAATATCAAGAATAACCTGGTATATTATTAACTTGACCCTGTAGTAATTTGATTACTATTAACTTTTTGACCAAGGTAAGTTTGGTTTAATCGTAACATTTTTACCCAAAAAATCTGCAGTTTTATTGTCTACCTTTAATTAAACGTACACAGTGTCCTATAATTATGACACTATACAATATTTTAAGATTACTAGAATTTTAGAATTATGAATAATAGTGAGAATGTAGGATGTTTATTGTTTTTTTTTCTTTTTTAGGCAATTGAAGAAGTATACCTAGATCACTTAAATAGTGTGAAATCGCCGAATCCCCAGTTGACATTCATTGTGAAAACTCACGAACGATTATATTACTTAATGGCGCCCTCCCCAGAGGCCATGAGAATATGGGTGGACGTCATTTTCACAGGTGCTGAAGGTTACCGCGAATTCGAACACGGTACTTGACTGGAAATACTTCCTATTTTGTGGTGTCATCCAGATTCACATACTTTTAATAGGATATCATTGTTCAGTATGGATAAACAGATCTAATTAGGTATAAATATTTTTATAATCTACTAGGGTAGTTTTTGTATTTTAAGGGAACACAAAGAACCATTATTATAATGTGATACAATAACAGTTTAGTAATGACTGTATGGAGGAATTACAATTTTAGACGTTACCATATCATATTTATGTAATTGATTTCGGATAACTTTTATTTTGGATTTATTTTTCCTTTTTGAAAAACAGTGCCTTTAAGAAAGAGACTGTGTAATAATGGTACAGTTCCACTATTTTTTAACGTGTTTATTTTGTATTTCAAGACTGTACAACCAAGGAAATATAATTACTTTTAATTGTGCCTAACCACTATTCAAATATATAATTTTAAAATATTAATTTGCATTTTTATTTGACAATATTTGGCAAGACAAATCTTTCTTTTTAAGTTGGTATCAATGTTTTCTGATAAGTCAAGCAGCCCTCAAAGCTCTTAATTCCTGCCCTTCTAAGTTGACAGCAGTATTGAAAATAGTAAATATTATTAAAAATGAGGAAAGCAAGGAAGTCAACTTTCATTAAAATTGAAGGCGCCGATGCCAAATTTTATTAAAAGTGACGAAGGCGCCAATGTTAAATTTTATCAAAAATGGCGGAGGCGCCGATGCTAAATTTTATCAAATGTGACGAAGGCGCCAATGTTAAATTTTATCAAAAATGACGGAGGCGCCGATACTAAGTTTTATCAAAAAATGACGAAGGCGCCAATGCTAAATTTTAGTAAAAATGACGAAGGTGCCGATGTTTTTTATCAAAAATGACGAAGGCGCCAATGTTAAATTTCATCAAAAATGACGGAGGCGCCAATACTAAATTTTAGAAATTCAAAAATGACGTAGAAGGCGCCGATGTTACATTTTGTCAATTACGAAGGTGGCGACGCTAAATTTTATCAAAACTGGAAGTGCCGTTAAAATTAGATTTTATAAAAAGTTACGAAGGCGCAGGGCTCATTTTTAATAAAAATCGGCCCGTCATTTTTGATAAAATTTAACATCAACTCCTTGTCATTTTTAACAAAATTTTGCGTCGGCACTCCGTTATTTTTGGTAAAATTTAGCGCCGGCGCCTTTGCCATTTTTAACAAAATTTAGCGCAGCTCCTCCGTCATTTCTGATAAAATTTCCCATTGGCACCTTCGTCAATTTAAATATTATTTAACAGCAGCATGTTCACCATTTTTAACAAAATTTAGCCTTGGCGCCTCCATCATTTCTAAACTATGAACGGGTGAATAAGGGTGAACCTTGAATCCATTCAAGAGGTTATGAACAAACCAAATCGACAGGCGTCCAAAATGTAAGTATGTGGTCTTTTCAATTCTCTTCCACACAATATAAACATTCCAATACAAAAGTTTTACAAATGAACCGTGACATATACATAGTTGCTAAAAAAAAACTATTCCTTACTTTCATATAAACTATTTATACACGAAAAATATTTACAACTTACAATATCTTAACATCCTTTTTAACATTTACTAAATATCTTACTTTTTGAAACGAATTAATGAAATGTATATTAAAATCACATTAAAAAAACAATAGGACCTTATGTGCATTTCTGAAATTCAGAAATGGACAATCTACTCAACTAAATAAATAATATTCATTAACATTGAAACCCTAAAACCAAAGATCACCACCATCATCGTCTTCTTGCATTGATTCTTGTTGAATATTTGCACCCTCATCTTCACTCTCACTAACTGCTAAATCATCTTGTATTTTCATACTCGACTCCTGAGAAGGCAAGTCTTCAACCTTGCGCAGAGGTAAACCTGACATTAAAAAGTCTGAAGGATCATAGTTCGGATCCACGTCCATACTTTCCTCTAAAAAAAAATAACTATAAGATCTAAAACTTTTCACTTTGGCAACATTCTAATTTGAAAAACTGTCCTAAAAAAATGAAAATTCAAAATCTTAGAAACTCTCTTCCTCATTTGATCTAAATCAAAAAATAAAATAAATAAACAGGATATAAAGAGAACTGAGATTCCATTATTTTCGATAGTCAAAATTCTGATTGAATTTATTTTGAAAAATGGTTCAATTTACCTTTGAACACAAGTGTCTCAGATTCATCCCCTTCATTTTGCTGATAATACCCCATAGTCCCTAATTGTACCATAGCTTCGGCAGCCTGCTGGCTATCATCATCGGCTCCCTCGCCCTCCATGGGCATTTCGGCCGATATCAGGATACCCTTTTGATCCTCTTCAAATTCATTCAGGGGCACCTCATCAAGTTCCTCTTCGCTCGAAAACTGCAGGTCCTCTTCCAGGGTATGGGCCTCCTCTTTTTTGATCCTCTTCTTCACTTTCGCAGGTCTAAGCGAAAGGCTCTCCTCTAATCCCTGAATGCCCTCACCCTCAACGTCTATAAGATCGTAGTCATCTATTTGAGACTTCACAGAGGAGAGGTGGTCTGGTGAACTAGCTTGACTCTGGACATGGTAAAATGCAAATGAAGAAACAATTGGGAGATGACTGATTTTATACTTACGATTCGGTCGGGTTCTGCGATGGTATAATTTTCATCATCTCCACCCATCCATGTTTGATCATCGTCTTGCATCGCTCTTTCTTGGGCCAACAATAATTTATTTTCCAATTGTGTTAGATGTTCATCGTACTGAAAAATGTCTTGTATAGTTGCTTTATATAAAAATATAACATAGTTTCTATACAGAGTGAGTCAAATATATGGAAACCCTTAAGAATCTCGCGAACAGTGCATTTTAGAGAAAAATGTATTAAACAAGATTCAGGAAATTTCCCTGGCTTTCCATCGGTCACCTTAGATTTGACCTTGGCCTTGTCCTTGAAGGTCATATCAATGGAATTTTTTTAAATGGAAACCCCAATTTTTTTCGTGGATTTGGAAAGAGCGGAAAATTTTACGTCCAGACATGGGACTCACTTTCCATTTGTTTTGTGTGGGGTCCTTTAAAAGAAAACTCATACGAAATTACCAGAGAGCTGACACAAAGTGAAAGGTTTTAAATTGTGTGTTCATGGCTCGCTGGTCTCAGAGAAAAATGTTAACATATTATGGATACTTGTACCAATAAGTTACAATATTATGGATACTTGTACCATATAAATATATGTACATATATACATAAATATATGTATAGTCTAATGTACTATAACATTTTGTTCAACTTGGGTTCATTTTAGTTTGAAAAATTAAACACGTACTTTTAAAACACAATTCGTTTAATGAAACACAATAACAAAATAAACTAATAATTAACACTAATACTAATTTATATACAATAATTTATGTATATCAGTGTACGTTTTACAACGCCGAACCACATGTAATGTTTACAACACATGTTTACAACGCAAAATAAAAACTGAAATTTTCAAAAATAATTCCAACACAAATTCATTATTTTGATCCTTTCTTACTTAGAACAACTTGTGAATTAAAATTATACAAAAATATACAGGGAGTTCCATTTAAAAATATAAAGTTCCTATTTATTTCTTAAATCTAGTTGGCTATGAAAAAATGTGAGATGCTAAAAGACCCCAAATTTCAAGCATTTGCAATTGTGAAAATTCAAAATTCGTATCTCTTCCCATTCAAAAGTTGAGTGCACCTTATTTTCGTAGACACCCTGTATATCAGGTTAAAAAAATGTGTAGTTGGGAAATGGAAATTTTATTTATACTGAGTCAAAAATATGGAAACCCTTAAGAATCTCGCGAACAGTGCATTTTAGAGAAAAAGAAAAAAAAGAGAAAAATGTATTCAACAAGGTTCAGGAAATTTCCCTGGCTTTCCATCGGTGACTTTAGATTTGACCTTGGCCTTGTCCTTGAGGGTCATATCAACGTCACTAGAATTTTTTTAAATGGAAACCCCTATTTTTTATCGTGACAAACTCACGTTTTTTTCATAGCCAACTAGATTTAAGAAATAAATAGGAACTTTATATTTTTAAATGGAACTCCCTGTATATTTTTGTATAATTTTAATTCACAAGTTGTTCTAAGTAAGAAAGGATCAAAATAATGAATTTGTGTTGGAATTATTTTTGAAAATTTCAGTTTTTATTTTGCGTTGTAAACATGTGTTGTAAACATTACATGTGGTTCGCGTTGTAAAACGTACACTGATATACATAAATTATTGTATATAAATTAGTATTAGTGTTAATTATTAGTTTATTTTGTTATTGTGTTTCATTAAATGAATTGTGTTTTAAAAGTACGTGTTTAATTTTTCAAACTAAAATGAACCCAAGTTGAACAAAATGTTATAGTACATTAGACTATACATATATTTATGTATATATGTACATATATTTATATGGTACAAGTATCCATAATATTGTAACTTATTGGTACAAGTATCCATAATATGTTAACATTTTTCTCTGAGACCAGCGAGCCATGAACACACAATTTAAAATCTTTCACTTTGTGTCAGCTCTCTGGTAATTTCGTATGGTTTTCTTTTAAAGGACCCCACACAAAACAAATGGAAAGTGAGTCCCAGTCAATTTTGTCTAAAAATGGATTACATGATAGTTCTCGACTTTCTGAAGGTTGTTGAGAGGTATTATATATTGGCCATGACCATGAACCTGACAAGGTCAAGTTAATTTTTTACAAATAAATCACTGTTTTCTAATGTGGCCATTTATGAAAAGTTCCAGCAACTTCAGATATAAAGTCAATTGGTTACCCGATGTCACCCAAAGGTCATGTCTGTTTACTTTCCCTTGACCATGAAACGTACAAGGTCATTTCTAGGCAATTCCTGGACATGTAGATTTTTTTAGCAGGAACCAATCCAGAAGAATAAATCTGAAACACGGTTGAACATCTCAACAAAAATGAAAACTGAAAAGCATATACACCCTAGGAAATTGCACCTTTGCATATTGGCGATACATGTGTAGAAGAGAATAAGTTAAAAGACACCAGTAAGGACAGACGACAAAGACAGTTAGATGCACCACTGTTTCACGCTTGTGTATGTATTAGAAACGTATGATGTAAAACGTTACCTGCGCGTAACAGAAACTGGAATGGGGAGGTGGAGAATTTAGGAGTGGCTCAGTACTTTTTCAGGAGGTGACTCGTTAGAATTAATTTTTAATTCCCATCAAATTAAAAATTTATTTATTTTAGATTTTTGTATTCCTTAACTAACCGATCTGCAAGAAAAAATAAATTGAAGTTCTATGAAATATAAAAAAATAAATATAAATAACCGGTTATAAAAGAAAGAAAGCGTAACAGAAACTGGAATGGGGAGGTGAAGAGACACCGCCCATCACCTAACGAATTTGAGTGAGTGGCTCAGTACTTTTTCGCAGCTATGAGGGTGTACATTGACTTAGCTGTATGAAACGAAAGTCTTACGTAATTCTGACTTACAATTATCCCATACACTTAAAAGAAGTGTACGAACATAATTGTATTTATTTTCAGATTTTTGTATTCCTTAACTAACCGATCTGCAAGAATAAAATAAAATTGAAGTTCTATGAAATATAAAAAAATAAAAATATAAATCAACCCGGTTATAAAACGAAAGAACGAAAAAAATGCCTATTGAATAAGTGGTTCAAAAATGTCGCCCCTTTGTGCTTCGCAAAAACCTAGTCTATCGTAAAACTCAGTTCTTACGGGTTCTAACACTTCAGGGGAAATATTATTTAGGACTTGTACAATTCTGGTCCGTAAATCCTTTAAATTTCGTGGTCTTTCATATTCATGTCCGTAAACAGTTTGTTTCATTTGTTAAATATTTGTTGGCATTTAAGAAACCGTTTATAAAAAATGGTCCAACGATGGAATCGCCTAAAATACCAACCTAAACATTTAATTTCTCAGGATACTGCGTGCGCACTGGACTACTTAAGTGCTTATTTTCCGTAGACCAATAACGATATAATAATTCAATTCACACGTGCGCATTATAATTTATGGGCGGGGCGTCCCGCCTACATATTTTATTGCTACCCTATCACGAAAGACAGAGAATAACGCTCATAAAAGTTTAATAATGACATATCAGTCTGGCAACTATGGATATAATATTTCTTTGTCAGTTCCCTGTACTCGAAGAGTTTATTCTTTTCTACCTTATAATGCTCGGCTTTGAAATCTTGGATGTTCCAACCCTGTATATCTCTTCATTGTTGAAGTTTATTTATAACTGAAACTGAAATGTTGGCTTTAAGTAATGCTTCAAATAACTTTTTTACTGTCGTCATTGACGTAACCCAATGTGCACCACGGGAAGGTTAGACGATATATGGCCACATTAGAAAACAGTGATATACAGTGACGGTCACATAATTAGAAACGGTATTGTTTTAGCATAACTTATGCACATTATGTCATTTAGTTTTTAACCTGTCGCAACAATTATGTATATAATAAACATGCGTTCTAAAGCGAATCAATTCGTAACTTATTTTGTGCTCCATCCGTCTCAGTTCAACTTTTATATTTATAATTGCCATTTACCTACCATTTTTCGAAGGACACATAATTAGAAACAATATAGAAAAATGTTCATTATTCAAGAAACTATATAAATAAGTTACGAATTGATTCGCTTTAGAACACATGTTTATTGTATATATATTTGTTGGGACGGGTTAAAAACTAAATGGCATAATGTGCATAAGTTATGTTAAAACAATTCCGTTTCTAATTATGTGACCGCCACTGTACATGGAAAAAATTAATATTGACCTTGAATTGACCTTGTAAGGTTCATGGTCATGCCCAATATAATACCTCTCAACAACTGTCTATAACTTATTTTATTGAAAGATTTCTTGCAGACTACTAATTCTCCGAGTTTATGATTTGCAAAATACATTAGGTGTATTCAGTAATATAGCCAAATAATCAACCTTCATCTCTCTATATCTTGAATCCTAATCATAGGATCTTTTTTGGTATATGAGAACTTTTGTTCAGAAAATAGAGAACTATCATATAATCAATTTTTAGACAAATTGACCGGGACCCACTTTCCATTTTTGTGCGGGGTCCTTTAATGATTGTAATCTGTGAGCTGTAAAACTAATATCACCAATTTGCAATTTTTCACTATCCTTACCACATTTCATAATATGAAAACTGAAATTTTGAAAAAATGTCTAATTAAAATTAATTATGTTGATACCTTCATACTCAGAACGATTCAGAAATTAAAATTAAACAAAAATATCCAGTGTCCCATTTAAAAATGTATAGTTCCTATTTATTTCTCAGATGTGTTCAAACTATGGAAGAGACTCCAACTTTCAAGCTATTTACAAGAGTGAAAACCCGAAACACTGTATCTTTTTCTGTTCATAATTTATTGAGTGTACCTATCTTTATATATACACCCTTTATGTAGTTAATTGATATTGATGGAAATAAATCATTATGTTACACACAAAATAAATGATTATAAAATGCAAGTCAAACTTACCTCATCCAACGTCGCTTTGCATGCTTTCACCAACTGTTCAGCTTTCTCAGTAAATGGAGAATCTTTTCCGTTATACAGGATACAATTTTGTAAAATCTGCTCTATATCAACCAAAAATTCATGGCGACTATGATATTTATGAGCTAAAAATTTTTTGTGAAACATCAGTTATCTTCCAATAAAATATACTAAATACAGTTTATAAATTAAATAAATATATTTTTTGAGGAAGATACTAAAACTAAATCCAAGTATTACAATGTATAATAAATAAAAAAAATAACTATGGCCATATAGAAGTTCCATATAATCTACAACTTTTGACTAAGACTTTCGAGTTAAAACTAGCTATAAAAAAGTAGACTATTAACTTGTAGATTCTTAAAAAAAACTGGAATTTGTTTAAACAAATTGTTATATATTTTTTTCCAATGAACAAGTAATCAAATAAGTCATCAATTGTTAAGATTTATTGTGTTTTAATCAATTTTTGTGATAAAAAATATTTTCAAACGCGACTAATTTTATTATCCCTAAATAAGATTTACACGCCACCACTGACTATCTCGACTACTGTGTGAGATTCAGTTCATATATTATGACTAGGGTCCGGAAATGTGTGCCATAACGTAGCGTCGGCACTATAAAACTTTATGATAAGTAAAGTATAAACCATATATTTTTAAGCGCCTTGTAAATTATATACGCGTGTATTTATTGCCCATGCATACGTTCATGACTGACCGATCCTGCCAATGCGACGGAACCCGCGTATGCGCGGTAGTACGCCGGTCCCGTTGCGGTAGCGCAGGATAGTTAAATGCAGTTTACCATGTGTTAGAGCAAACTTTCCAAACCCTAATTATGACCATGCGGTTCCGAATTCGTCTGCCAAGTTATAGCGCATGATTTGTGATGGGCCACGTCATTATTTATTAGTTGGACTTTAGTCAGATGTTCTTCACATACCAAAATCATATTTTAATATATAACTAGAACCCGGATCTCTACTGTACATTCCAGGTACGGACTAACAAACAACTCCTATGAACTCATAACAAATACTTATTGATATTTTTAAAATAACGCGACAGTTATATTAGTTATAGTGCAGAAGTTTTATGTAACCTTTTATGTAACTTTTGCAAGCGAAATTTTGAGCCGACACAAAGCCTCACAACAGACACGGTCTGAAGAAATTGTTCATTTATAGAGTAAATGAGGCATGTACGCAAAGTTCTATTTGGCTTATGAATATTTTTTACATGCCTTTACACTACCTTTTCAATTTGAGATCATACAAAGCCGATGTTACACATGCGATATTGACGATAGCAAAAACAGAATATGTGACATTTGACAAATCAATTGATGTGTAAAGCATAGGAAATAGACAAATGTTCACTATTTGGCAGACGTCAAACATTTCCGTCGGTTGACAGTAAATGAACAAGTAATCAAAGGAGGCAAAAATCCATAGTGTTGAGAGTGCGTCGACAATTTACATTATTCTCATTTTTTACCAGTCTTCCCCTCAATACATCAAGTGAAAATTAAAATTAAAATTCTCTGATTCATAAATCTAAGCAAAGGTAAATAATCAGAAGCAATTAGTTATTGATAACATTTTTAAATAATATACAAAGTATTTAAAAATAATAAAAGGTAATGTTCAATTATTTACTCACCTGCCACCCTTTTCGATATGTTTTCCAAGTCCATCGGTCTCTTAACAATATTATAATAGTCCTTGACAAGCTTCTTGTTAACAGGTTTAAGAAACGGCCACGACTCTGACATCGTTTTCAATTTAGTATTCACCACATTATCGAGAATAAATGTCAAAGCCACTTGATCGTTATCGTCAAGCAACGGATTGATCGCCTTTTCTAACCTCATCAGCCTCTCTTCCTTTTCACCCAGCCTTTCCACACACTTATTTAACATCCTCTGCGCCGCAACTGTTAGGCTACTCTTAGGACCTAGATACACATCATTGGTAAGTATTTTATAATTTCACGTTATAAAATGGTTGTACTTACCATTGTAGAGCGTAGAGTTTTCCACAATTTGGTTAACATCTGCCAAGAATTCTTCTCGGCTTTGGTATTTTTTTCTGTCTTAAATTTTCACGTATTGTCTGAAGGTCCATCGGCCTTTGAATGATTCTATAGTAGTCCATGACCAACTAAAATTTTGTGTACTCAGTATTTTGAATTTTCGAAAAATTATGCTAACCTGTCAAAATTAGCGTAACACTTTTAAGATTAGCGTCATTTGCGTTCTATACAAATTAGAGGCTTACGGTTTTTAATTTTCGATAGTCTGTAGGGTTGGGTTTAATGCACCGAAGTCGCCACATTGTGACTTAAACGATTCGCCGTTCACCCCCCAAAAAGCAACCCTATGTCAAAATTTGAATTCGCAAGATTTTAACGCCAATTTCTGAGACCTACAGAATTGACTAAGAAGGAGGCAGTCGGATAAAACTCCATTCTGGCATACATTAAGACCTCCTCAATAAGTTCTGTGTATTTGGTCACTGTCTCATCTCTTCAACCCATTTCCAGACCCCCCTAAGCCACCCCTTTGCATTTACGCAGGGTTTTGCATGGTTTGACCTCTGTTATACGAATCCATTGATCCTAATGCTGCCTAATAAATTGGTGTGGGGTGCCACAACTCACTTTCACCCTTTGAAAACTCAAACACCCTTCCAGGCCACACCAACACCGACCCCCCACTCTCCCCCTCTGGTTCCACCCCTGTAGAAGGCTGTGTGGGATGTCGTTTTGTCTCGAATTCATCTCATGGCATTACTTGAAGTTTCATTCTATATTCGTGTTCCTGAAGACGAGTAGATGCCAAATATGTAATAAAAACGTCACTTCCGGTTTCCACTTCCAGTCGTCCGATTTCGACGTATGCGGTATCGATGGAAAGGTCTCGTCGTCAGGGATACGTTTTTAATAGCTTCAAGTGCCAAAAGGGCCCAGGAGGCTAGTAACTACGTAAACTATAAAATATGTCGTGTGACGTATGGAAGGAAAGGTCTCGTCGCCAGGGAGACGATCTTCAATTTAGTTTTACGTATTTATAATCATTATTAACCGACCAGCGCGAACCGTAAACTGATAAGAAGTAAGGAACGCTGCTGCTGCTGGCCGAATGCGATAAGAAAAGTTTCATGGTCAGCTTGTAGTACATGAATAACAGGAAACAGAAAAGAGATAATGAACTTTGCGCTGAAAAAACAATATTTAAAACCAGGGTTTACGCTCGCTAATTGCAGCGCCACATACTGATAAACGCTCTTTCGCGTTCGGAACTAACGTTAGCTCGAGCATTTTATGAATGCTCGAATGAATATTACGAGTACTTGGCTTGGTTATTTTAGTTGCAATCAACCATTTGATAAGTTCAACAGCAAGTTGAACAACAATATTTAGTAGTCAAGCAGTAGTTCTACGATAGTTTCATAGTTAGTGCGCATGCGTATTTTTCAATTTAAGGCGTATTTTTAGAGCAACAAATTCAAAAACTTTTAATTGTAAAAAAAGTTTTCAACTTATTTACTCTAAAAATACGCATTAAATTGAAAAAAATGCAAGAGACCTTTTTTACTCAAAATTTTATGTAGGTATATTATATAGTATATCCAAATATTATAGTATAAAATACTGTGGTATTTTTAAAATTTTGAAATTCATCATATTTTTTGTTATAGGGTCCTGTGGGGCCAAAAACGAATTTTCTAAATCGGACACCAGATTCGTAATCAGCGACCCTAAAAACCTTAAAATATAATTTTCATACATTTTCTTTTTTTTTACGTACCAAGATATAACATAAAACTGGTATATTTTCACCTTTTGAGCCTTCTAGCGGTTATACCGTTGCTCATCCCATTCTGGGACAAAAGCCATCCGAAACCTTTTTTTACCAAAAAAAATTTTTTAAGAAGTCATACTTTTCCAATTCTGACAAAAGAACCGGGAAAACCACCCTTACCCCTTTCAAAATCCTTTTTCTCCCCCCGCGATCCAGTAAAAATGAGAGTTTAAAGTTTTTTTTTCAAATTTGTTTTATTCGCGCTCATTTGCCTACAACAGTCGCGAATTTAAGATTGTCTAAAAAGCTCTAATTTTGTGACCGTTAGTGACTTGAGTTCTAAAATTGTAGGTATCAACTTTTCTTATCACATACTACTTATATACAAAGTTTCAGAGAAATCTATTTTTTTTTGTGGCGAAGTTGACGTGGAATGTCCCATATATAGGGTAGTGGCACCAATCTTGGACATGGGACCAGTAATGGACAGTTTACACTTTCGTGGGTGCTATTAAGCTTCTGTTCAAATTAAACATCTCTGTAACTACGCTAAATTTATCAGGCTATTGATTATGTCTTAAAAAACAGGGTAATAAGGAAATAAGACATTTACGGGTTTTTATTGCAGGAATCGTTCAATGGGTTATTAAAGAAGAAAAAACCGCGGAGTGGTATTAAATTAGAGGGTAGAAACTGAAGATATGGGTGAAAAAGCACCCCTTTTTGGTTTTTTTCAATATATCTCGTAAACAAAGCAAAATTTCGATATATTTTGTATAAAACTTTTTGTAGAGAATCAAATTTCCCATCGGATCAGCATTTTTCAATAATCAAAAAAAAAATGTTTCATGCCAATACAGTTGAAACAAACTCCCGATAATACAATACCTTCAACATCAAAAACAATTGATACTGGTATAAGTAATGCATATTTCCAGCCATCTTGCCAAAACAGTCATAAACGAAAGTCAGCAAGCACACTGGAGAATCTCCATTTAAAAAATATCTCTTTTGGCCTAAAGAAGAAGGAAAACATAAAAAAAAAGTGAGAGAAAGACCACGTTCAGTTATAACATCTGATTTTTGGTTACATGAACAGCAAATAAAAGAAGCACTTAAATTAGAGAAGGAACAACTAAAGGAGAGCAAAAAAAGAGCAAGAGAGGAAAAACAGAATAAGAAAAGATTACAAAACAAAAAACCAAAAAAATGTAAGAAAGGGTAAAGCTCAAAATCAAAAGGGTAAAAAAGAAGGAGATGATAAACTGGAAATGCTACAAGAGTCAAACAGAGTGGAAGACACAGCATATAATAGAGAGGAAAGTTAAATGGCTTTCGTGTACTAGCTGTAAAATATTTGAATAGCCTTGAAACCAATTATTCCGACTCAGAATAAGAAGCTCAGTTTGTATGCGAAAAGTCTGGTATCACCATTGATAGCAGTGATGATAGTGAAAGCGTGGATGAGAACAAGTTCAGGGATGAGGAAGAATACTGATTACTATGAAAATTATTTATTGTTTCATTTCTTTGCACATGTTGATAAATACACATTATTTTCCAGTTTTGAATTTGTTGCAATAAATAAATTTTGAAAATGCTTGTGTGTTAATGGGATCTCTGTATTTTATAGATTTATAAATATTTTTTTTGTGGCAGAAAAAATAATTATCATATAACAAAAAAATGGAGTTTTAGAAAAAAATAAATAAAACAAAATAGTGTCCATTATTGAACCAACAAGTGTCCAAATTAGGATCAGTAAATAAAATAACTGTCCATTACTGGAGAAAATGCATCCTGAAAAATTAAAATAAATTTTACATACTTAACATAGTTTTGGAAAACGAAAGCTAAAGCATTTTAAAAAGGAATATTTAAGCTTTATTTTGGTATATGTATTATTGAAAGCAACAGTTTTTTTGCGGCAGTTCCAATCGTGTATATAAAACATATCTAAGTGTCCATAACTGGTACCACTAACCTATTTAATTGCTAATTATTCTGTCCACGAATTCTTTTCAATAATATTAACGCAAAATTTTCAATTCTAGTTTGATCTAGAGCTCGCCGGTGACTAAAATCAGAGTATTCGGTGCCTAAAATCAAAGATCACGGGTGTCTACCAACCAACCAACCAACCAACCAAGCTACAACAGCAGTAGTAATTTCATAGTGAGGTCTTTTGAAATACAAGTAAGTTTTTCCCTGTTTATTTATAATTGTTAATTACTCTCTTGTCCACGTCTGCTTTTTTGATGCAATAATATTAACGCATAATTTTCTATTGTTCTAGTTTGACCCAAAGCTCGCCGGTGAACTTTGAGAGCCATCAAGTAATGCCATGACATGAATTTGAGACAAAATGACATCCCACGCAGCCTTCTACAGGGGCGGAACCAGAGGGGGTGAGTGGAGGGTGGTGTGGCTGTGGCCTGGAGGGGGCTTGAGTTGTAAAAGGATGAAAGAGAGTTGTGGCACCCCACGATTATGATTACGTATGGAGTAGGTGCATGCCCTGTGCACTTAAGCTGATGCTTATTGTGCCCCCATAGTCTAGTCATTCCATTAGTCCTGTTTCCTTAAGAAATTTAAGGACAGTTTCTAATGGAGCATCTGTCACTTCTTTTGGTTCTATTGTTATAGCCCCAAAGTTCAAATACCTGATAGCTGCCAATGCTGGGCATTCACATAATATGTGAAAGGAGGTTTCTTCCTCCTCTCCGCACCTTCTGCAATCGGGATCATTTTTCACCCCGATTGTCGTGAGATGTCGCATGAGTGGGCAGTGTCTCGTAAACAGTCCTACTATCCATCTCAGCTGGTTTCTACCCAGTTTTATGAAGGCTATTGACTTGTCCCAGAATGGTTCGCCAATGAACATTCGCGAGTGTCTCAACCCTGGGACCTTCGCCCAGTGCGATATATGTTTTTCTCTTAATAGGTCCTTCATGGCCCTCCTGGCTGTCCGGTAAGCCAGACCGCAGGTGGGTTCTGGCCCTATCAGTGGAACCTGAGCCCCTTTCTTTGCAAGAAAGTCCGCTCTTTTCGTTCCCTTCATGGTCTTGGTGCCCTCTCATCCCTTGAGAGTGATACTGTTGTGTTCCGCTAGTTGTGTTAGCGAATCCATATAGTCTTTAACTGCCTGGCAATATATTTCTACAGCTCCCAGGGCTTTGAGTGCTGCTTGGCTATCAGAGATAATCTGGATCCTCTTATTTGTGTAAGACCTCCTGGTCATCTCCTGCGCACAATGTGATGGTTGTCCGGTGGCTAGGCTCCACAATAGAGGCGACAGTACGCCCCCTGCGGACAGCCTTTGGCAGCCACTATCCCTCTGGTTACATTGCCAATGGAGCTTGTTATTGTCCTGTCTCTAATCATAGAGCTGATCCAGTCTGAGATAGGCTGTACAACTCCTGGATTTTCGACAGCTCTTTTAATTCAGTCGAAAGAGGTGTTGTCAAATGCTCCCTCTATATCCAGAAAGGTCCCTAGTGCAATTTCTCTATTTCCTAGGGCGCGTTCGATCCTGCTTGTGAGTTCATGGATGCTCAGTTCACAGGAATAGGCACCCCCACAGCAATTTATTAGGCAGCATTAAGATCAATGGATTCGCCCACCAGAGGTCGAACCACGCAAAACTCAGCGTAAATGGAAAAGGGTGGCTTACGGGTTTGGAAATACACAAAACGTATTGAGGAGGTCTAATGCCGGGATGGAGTTTTTACGTGCAGCATCCTTCTTAGTCTATCCTGTAAGCCTCTGAAATTGCTGTCAAAATCTTGTGAATTCAAATTTCGACATGGGGTTGGTTTTTGGGGTGTGGACGACAGCGAACCGTTTAAGTCACACCCGTAGCGACTTCAGGCGGAACCAGAGGGGGGTGAGTGGGGGCTCGGTGTGGGTGTGGCCTTGGGTTGTCAATATGTGTTGTGAAAATGAGTTATGGCACCACAGACCAATTTATTAGGCAGTATTAAGATCAATGGATTCGCCCAACAGATGTCAAATCACGCAAAACCCAGCGTAAATGCAAAGGGGTGGCATACTGGGTCTGAAAATAGGCTGAAGAGATAGGACAACCAAATACACAGAACTTATTCAGGAGGTGTTAATATGTGCCGGGATGGAGTTTTACCCAACAGCGTCCTTCTTAGTCCATCCTGTCTCTGAAATTGCCATCAAAATCTTGCGAAATCAAATTTTGACATGGGGTTGGTTTTCGGGATGCAGACGACGAACTGTTTGTCACAGCATAGCGACATCAGAACATTAAAAACAACCCTATATGCTATCGAAAATTAAAAACCAAAAGTCTCTAATTCGAATAAAACCGAAATGGCGCTAATTTAAAAAGTGTAACACTAATTTTGACGAGCAGTTTATTATACTACTGAAAATAGTAAAAACAACACAAGCGCTTGAGAACAATAAACTTGCTTTTCACTGGACTTTCAGATTGAAACTTGTTACTCTGTTGAAGCTCTGTTAATGGATGTTCTTTAATTTCACAGCCCACTAAGCTTCAAAAGATATTTTTACATCGTGTCATGATGTGCCTAGACTTTTTTTAAATAAAATGCATATCAACTGTCAGTAAAGAAACAAATGTCACTATGTCATATATGGTTGGATAGAGAATTTTAAGGCGAATAAAAAAAAGCCAAAAGAATATACATGATTCTATTAAAACTAAGAAAATTGGGTTAACTTCCAGTTCTTCCAGTTAACTCTAAGTTGGGTTAGGTTCCATTAACACGCACTAGAGGGCGATACCATGAATGTATCGCCACAGTATGCTCTCTTGGTCAGGATAGAACTGACACTTCTGTACTTCTTCTGACTGACACTTCTGTACTCGCATATACAGAACTGACACTTCTGTATTCGCATATCACATATGTCATACTGACGAGATCTAATAAGACTGAAATCTGGATATACAACTTTTTGACTCGCGAGTAACAAAGAATTATCTTTTTTTCGCTACGTAAGTAATCTTTTAGTGTTGTACTAGGTTTTTTCCCTCAGAAATTCCAATCTCACTTAAAAATTTGAGTCTTCTTAAAAACTAATCAACACCCAATGCCAAAATGGACTGAGTGCAGAAAAGGTGATTATACCAAAAAACACAGCATTAAGATCACTTAACAATAATCTAAGGGCCGGTACTTTTACTCCCGGTTAAGGCCTGATTAACTAACCAGACGATAAGACTGTGGAAATGTAGACAGACATTACACATTACACGGTACATATTTTCAGTCTTAGCGTCTGGTTACTTAATCCGACCTTAGCTGAGAGTAAAAAGTACTGGCCCTAAGTAAATTTTCCTACATACCTATATCATTGTGAGAAAAATTATTAACATAACAGACGAAACTCTATATACCCTACCTTTGGATTCACAGGAAACAGGAAGGGTTGCACATCTGGCATATCCCTCATTTCATTGAGGATATTCTCTAGAATGGTTGACAGCACAACAACTGGATCTGTCCTCCTTCTGTTTGCAGGTCTATTGTGTTTTTTTCAAGTAATCACAGTGTAAATCGGAAACACCTCTTCGCTTTTCTTATTACCCAAAGCATCTTTCGGCACTTTCAACATCAAACTCCTGCGCTTTATTTCTTCCGCATGCTGCAATGCCCACAATATATAAATATAAATGTTGAAATAAGTGTACTAGAAATGGCAGAATAGTTTTTTTTATTTACCTTTAATAATTTTCCCGATAATTTAACTTTGGTGCCGTCGACGTTGACAAGATCCTCATCATCAGTGTTCAGCTGTCTCTCTATATCTTCCTCTTGTTCTTCAGTCATAGCAACATTAATAGGGGCATTAGTTCCTGATGAATTCTGATATAATGGGCAAGCTTTATTGGTTCTACAAAATATGAAAGTATAACGATAAAGTAATAAATTTTAATAGTGAATAGATGCTTAATGAATTATCATACCTCATGTGTCCCACATTGCCGCACGCGCCACATTTTAATTTTAGGTCAGGTTTCAGTTTGGTTTTCCTTCGTGATTTTGGAGGAGACGCATTTACATTTTTGCTCGATGTGGGTGTTACGGAAGCAGCTGGTGCTATAAATAAAATACAAATTAAGAACAATTTTCTATTATACAAACAATCTGGCTAACAAGGATATTATCTTAACTTGATACAATTTTTTTTTTTTAGGAAAAGAATGGAAAAAAAACGACAAATGTGAACTCAGGCTAATTGAAAACAGCAACTTGGAAAATGAAAATGTGGAGTTGATTGCATAGATTTAACCGGTACAGTTTTTGTCACTGTTCGTGCCAAAACTGGTACCCTCGCATAATTTACAAAATCATACAATATTTAGTATATAGGGTTTTTTTTGAATCACTGAATTGATTCCGAAGGTTTTTTTGGATACACCACCACCGGAGGATGAAAATAGGAGTTGGGGGTGAATTGAGTTGTTTCAATTCTTCACCAAACCATTCCAAAATTTTGTATGCAAGGGGATTTCTGTGTCTCCAATTCGATCGCAAGAGTTATTTTTTTTGATCTGCCACCCCCGAAGGGTAAAAATAGGGGTTGGAAGTGAAATTTTGAGTTTTTTCAATTCTTCACCAAACTATTCCACATTTTGTATGCAAAGGTTTTTTTGTGTGCCTAATTCGATTGCAATAGTTATTTTTTTGATATGCCACCCCTAAAGAGTGAAAATAGGGGTTGGGAGGCGAAATTTGGAGTTTTTTCAATTCTCTACCAAACCACTTTACATTTTGTATGCAAGGGTTTTTTTGTGTCTCTAATTCGATTGCAAGTTATTTTTTTTGATCTGCCACACCCAAAGGGTGAAAAATAGAGGTTGGGGTGAATTTTTGAGTTTTTTTCAATTCTATACCAAACCATCTGTCGGTGAACATATCGCCTCACTCGAGCAAAAAATACATATGAAACAGATCTTAAATCACATAATTTTAAAACCCTCAAAATAATAACCTGGTCTTCCCCGACTCTGTTATTTTTTTTAAATAGCTTTCTTAATTTACCTTCATTAGGATTAGGTAACTTTTCTACTGTTCCAGCTGGAGGTACACTGGTAGACAGTGTGTGCCCTTGCCCACTCATTCGCTCCTTCTCCTGATTTCTCTTTATTCGTCTAAGTTGTTCTTGGATTCTTCGTTTCTCCCTCTTCATTTCCTCTTTCTGCGCCTCGTCCAGGGTCGCAAACTGCCTAATGAACGCTTCGTCCTTTGTAGTACGAATCTTCACGTAGGCATCTATGACAGCTGCTTTCCTAACATATTCCACCCTGGTGAATTCCCTTCCCTCGGGATTTCTAAATGTACGAATTATCTTCAAAACACGACCTGAAATAACAAACAGAATTAATTAGAATTTCACCCACTCCACTTTACATGTAAGTTATATACCTTGCTGTGCGTAACTTTGATCTTCACTCTCTTCTTCTTTCTTTTTATCTTTGATTCTTTCCTTTTCTCCCTCTAAGATCATTTTCCGCAGTTCTTGTCTTTCCTGCTCTTCTCTTTCTAGGGACAACTAAAAAGCCAATTAGAACATTAAATTCGATTCTAGGATTTTTTATTTCATCCTTACTTGAGTACTTGTTTTTTTGTTCGCCAACATGTTTTCTATATTTTTACCCATTTCCTCAATGTCTTCATCGCTTTCATCCTCTGAACTCTCTCCTTCATCGGTACTCAATACCTCTGCGCTTGCCAAAACCCTATTTTGTAAGTCGAATATTCTTTGACACTCCTCTTTATATCTCTCCTGATGTTCGGCAATGGAAAATCTATTCCCTCGTGAGAATTTATCCATGCCTTCCTCTCCAGCCTTGGCTTTTTCTGTGGACAGAGTCCTAACCACGTCTATGACTTCCCAACGGGATAGTTTTTTAATCTGAAATTGGCATCATTTTAAAACACTGTAATGACAGAGTGGAAATTTTATTAAGGTAAATTAAGTTTTAATTTACCACATTTAATTATTTTAGTTATTAATTTAAATTGGAAAAAATAAGGATACAACTTCAAAAAAAAATTGATTATACAAATAATGTCGCCGCGGCGATAGCTCAGTAGGTAAAGCGTCAGGTGAGAAGATGGCGTATTACTTCTAGAGCTATTATCTGCGCGGGTCGAATCCCGCCTGTGGCAATTGGCACCTGCCACATTTGGTGGTGTGTCCTACGTCTTTTCCATGTGTATTCTCCCTCTGCACAGTTGTGATGACTCTTAGAGGGAGAATGTCAATTTTTGTGGTGTGATTTATATTATTAATAGACAGGACATAAATATCGTAACTTTAATTAAAATACGACAAAAGTTTGATTTTTATGTCTGTCACTATGTTTACAAACCTCTTCTTCTGGAACACCAAACTTCCTCAAAAGAGCTTTGGCATTGTTCAGAGATAGCCTTCTCAGATCAGCATCGGTTCCCGTTACTGTCCTCTTCGGCTGTGACTCTTGTTCCTCTTTGCTTTGAGTGGGCTTATTGGGCACTCTCACGTAACTGAAGCCTTCCCCCACAACCAGTAGGATCGGCTGGACCAGTTAATTGAAGTAGACACTTGCCCTTCATCGCCTGAATGTAGGCTCGCGTGGTATTCCAAGGTGCTACTTTAACTTCGCGTGTCCATCTTCAGCTGCATCTCCTCATCATCATCTTCTGCGGGAGTAAATAGGAATTTTTCTCCATAACCAGCATCCTAGTAACCGCAGAAAGAAAAAATACAAAGGGCAACATAGTGTGATAAGCACAACTAACATTCTTGCTAATTATTAGTTTGGCTAGAAATTAGTGAACATTATTCACCAAAAAAGAAATTTTCCTTTCTGTAGTAATTTTCCTACAAATTCATCTTAGAAAATCTGTAACTTGTAATCAGTAGATTTTTTTAAAGAAGTAGGTATGCTTAAATTTATGTATAATATTTCTTATGTATATAAATTTATGGTGGGTTCATGCAGAAATTTTTAGTAATAAGAATAAGAATAGTAATAAGCATAAAAGTTAAACCTTCGTTTATAATGACCCAGTTCATGCAGCAAATCCTTATTTTTAAAATTATTACTAAAAATTATGTTTACTGCATGAACTGGGTCATTATAAAACGAAGGTTTAACTTTTTATGCTTATTACTATTCTTATTCTTATTACTAAAAATTTCTGCATGAACTCACCATTAGTTTTATTAAAATATGTTTTATGATATCTTAGTTTTATTTTAAAAATTGTTTTCAATTCTCTGGATCAATAAAAATAGCATAACCTAAAATGATTATTATGTGAAATATCTTTGGAATAAAAAAAACTATTATCAGAAATACATAAAAATAATAACTTTTAGCAGTTGAAATGTCCACCTTTATTTAATGAATATAAAGACCGTTTTGCCTTTTTCCAATTATTTTTTGAAAATTTCGGTAATTTACCCACCTCTACATTATATTGGAAACTGACATGAAGGTGTGGCCTAATTAATATGGCTGACTTTAAGTTGCAAGTTTCAAATAAACACCCGTGTTCTAATCAGTGTCATTTAATTAAATTATTAAATGCTTTCTTTAAATGAAATTTTTAACTGGGCAGGTTCCAATGTCGCTCAAAAAAACTTTGTCAATGCCGAAAAATTTTTTAAAAGCTAGACATTTAAAATTTAGTTAAAATTTAAAAGTCCGATTCAAACTTTCCCATTTCGTGGGAGAAATGTGGAAAGTTTGAATACGGACGTAGTAACTTTCACCGCGTTTTGTTTACAAAGTTCTCACTTAAAAGAACGACCCCGTGATATTAATGGGAAAATAACAAATAATGGCAAAATTTTGTCTGTTCAATGCTATTGTAAAGCAGGGATGGGTGAAAAGTGCAAACACGCAGTGGCAAGTTTATTATATCATTACCGGTATGTACATTTCTATCCTCATCATAATTTAAAATTTCTAAAATATTTTATTATATTTTTTTGTTATAAATAAAATCATGTTATGATGTTTCAGGAAAGGCAATGAAGATGTATTGTATCTAATATTACTACATATTTGAAGTTAAAACTAATGGTGGGTTCATGCAGATATTTTTAGTAATAAGAATAAGAATAGTAATAAAAATAGGAATAATTTTAATTTTAACAGCTGAATGCGTTCATGCTGCAAAATAAGTATAAGAAAGCTTGAGACACATACTAATAACATTTCACCGCAGCGTTTTGAGGTAGGCTTGTGATTGGCTAATGTTGCGGAAGTTTAGAAGTCTACGAATTAAACATGACGCCAAATATCGTGTTTACTGCAACCACGTTGTTACTAATTTTAACGACTTTGGCAGTCAATTTATTAAAAAAAAAAACAAACTAGGCGATTTGCTTTGCATTTTCGATTACTTGCGATTGCGCAGTGTGCGTTTCGCCGTAAAAATAAGAATAAAGTTTAAAGTTAACCATCATTCAAGGTCATCCTTTTTTTAAAATTATTATTAAAAATTATATTTACTGCACGAAGTGGGTCATTATAAAACGAAGGTTTAACTTTTATTCTTATTACTATTCTTATTCATATTACTAAAAATATTTGCATGAACCCACCATAACACTTGAATTGTCATATTAAAAATAGACATCTGAAAATTGTTAAATTTTTGGAGTTAAATAGTTTATTATTATTAACATAAAATTGATGAAAATTCTGGCATTTGTAAATTTTTTCTTTTTTTATTTGTTCATTAAAAAACTTAAAAATTTTCGGATGACTGCTGTTTTTACTGTTATTATTTTTTTGAGGTTAGACTGCATTTACTTACTTGAAATTATGTAATCACTTTCATTAAAGAGCAATGAACAAACTCGTATTCTTGGAGATACATTTTTTAATTTAGGAACACGTTTCCATGCTTTTAATCTGTCTAATTTTTCACAATTTGCAAATACATTTTCGACTTGCACAACACTGTCACCAGACTTAGGAAACGAATGGAAGATTAGATCTAAGTTTTTATTTGATTTACTACTGCAGCCCCTAACAACACAGATATAACGAGCTGTAGATTTAGTTTGAACCGGAGAATTAATAATTTCCATGACAATTTAATAATAATAATTTATTATTTAATTATTCTAAGTGAATCACGTGTGTTTATGGAATGCGGTGCAACCTCGTTTTAGTTATCATTTTAACCACCAGGTGTCGTGACTAAAGTGGTCAGTTCCCAATTGGTTTATTCAATATGAACTGATTTTTTTTCAACCAAATGCTTATGTGGATCAAAACTAGGGTCAAACACACATCACTTACATAAAGGGTAGAAGTTACAAGATATACCTGTTAGATCACTACCTACTATTATAATATCTTAAATACTACACACAATTTTCAATAAACCGAATTCTTAAATCATATATCATATGACTCGCATCTTGAGTCATATCTACTAGCAAATGTACCTACCTTTAACCTCTGCTCTGCAGCAACCATACTAAAATAAGAACAACATTGTTCAGGAGAGACCATCGCTCGAATTTCTTCTTCGGTTGGCAAACGAAATTCAGGCTTTATCACCCACCAATTAGAATCCATACCTAAAAATTTGGTAATAATAGATGTTTTACTTCAACCAAAAATAAATGAAATGAGTCATAAAATCAAATGCTATATTAAATAAATGCTGTACTGGCAAGAAATTTGCAAAAGTATTCATCATGCCCTTCCTTTGTAGTATACTATGGTCGGTGCTGGCAGGCAGGTCTCTTCTATTTAGGGATAACAATATTTATTGTTTTGAAGATAGTAAAATTTTTCCCATTAGTTCAAATTTTGTCATGTTAAGTCACTCAAAGGTTTACTTATACCTAATAAATATCAATAAAATACTCCGTTTAACATGTTCACTATCGTGTATCAAGTGGCAATTATAGACTCACCTCATATATGAATCACGAATATATACACGTTATAATTTAATAATGCAGGAATAAGATTACAAAGTAGTGCCTACGTGCGAATTACTCTTTTTTTACGTTTCAATTTCTCAATAAGCAGAGGTTTTGTTTTATTTACGTTCAATTTCGCAATAAGTCTATTTTGAGACTTTTTTTTCTTACAGTGGTAGTCAACATTACGCCAGGCAATTTAGCAGAAACGTGCTCAGTTTTTAAAAGTCCTGAATAAGGTTTCTCGGCGCGATAATTAGGTAAAAAATAGTAGAAATGGATTGTGTATGATTTGGATAAAATCGGTATGTAAGAAACCTTAGTAAAAAAAATCGATAAAAGTGCCGAAAACCGTTTTTTTGCGAATTAAGGGGACGAAAAATATTTTTTTTCGTAAAACAAAAAATACCATGTTGTAGCTCTTGAAAAAACGAAAAAAATGAATTTTTGTGATCAAAATCGGTTCAGAAGTTTTTGCACAAAAAAATAAAAACCGATGAAAAATGCCCATTTTTTTAAATCGAATTACAAGGGTTCTAATGGTCGCAGAAACTTATGGCTTAAATTATAGTTTTTGGTCGTGCCTATCTGCAGTAAAAATTTCTTGCAAAAATAATAAGAACTGTTTGCATAAATCGAATAAAACTAAAAAAAAGGTATTTTTGAAAAACAGCTTGAACAAGCCGAAAAATGGGTGAGAGTATTTTTCCCTGGGCTTAAATTACTCGTCATTAAATTCCCTACAAATCCATGATCGTGACTTGTGGGACAGATTCTTTCAATCGGCTGAAAACGTGTTTGAATATCAAGCGTCGCGTTGCTTGAGCGCTCGGGTAAGCGAGTGGACGCCTGGTGGGGAAGCCTCTCCCGCCGCAGACTTCTGTCAGCGTCTGCGGCGGGAGAGGCTTCCCCCACCACGTGTCCACTTCCCCTTCACTCGCTTACCCGAGCACTCGAGGCAGCCTCTCGCACAAGTCACGATAATAGATTTGTAGGGAATTTAATGACAAGTAATTTAAGCCCAGGAAAATGCTCTACAACCATTTTTCGGCTTGTCCAAGCCGTTTTTCGAAAATACCTTTTTTTAGTTTTATTCGAACAAAAAAGTTCTTATTATTTTTTGCATGAAATTTTTACTGCAGATAGGCACCACCAAAAGCTACAATACGACAAAAAAGCAGAAGTTTCTACGACCATTAGAATCCTTGTAATTCGATGATCACCAAAAACTCATTTTTTTCGTTATTTCAAACGCTACAACGTGCTATTTTTTGTTTTACGAAAAAAATTATTTTTCGTCCCTTAATCCGCAAAAAAACGGTTTTCTGCACTTTTATCGATTTTTTTACTAAGGTTCCTACATACCGATTTTATCCAAAACATACACAATCCATTTCTACTATTTTTTACTTAATTATCGTGCCGAGAAACCTTATTCAGGACTCTTTTCAAAAAAATAAACTATCTAGCCTGGACTACATGTTAAACATACTGTACCTTATTTGCATACTTAGAAACTCTTGACTGACTGTCAACCAATTATTATTAAAGTATAGTACATGTTAGCGTTGGGAATAATCGAATTATTTTCACTATCGAACAATTAGTAATAATTCATATTTCAAAATCTAATTAATAATTCGAATTATTTTTAGTGCAATTATAAATTTAAATTATACCTACCGAGGGGCAATCGCTGCAGATAAAACAAAAAAGCCAAAAAAAAAAAAAAAAGGTCACTACAACCAATCCTGGAGTAGGTACTGGAACCTTCGGCGTAGAAACAAAAAACTGGACGTTTTCCACGAAACACCGAACTACTACGTTTCGCCAACCAAGTTGGCATCTTCAGGAGAAGATTAAAACTGACTACTACAACCAATGGCAACCGCATTCCCCCGAGTATTTCCGTTTTTACTTGACCCTTTGGCTACACTCGTCCTCCATCGTAAATATTCGATAGGTATAGGCGTATACCAGTTCAATAATTCGTAATTCCGTTTCCGTCGGAGTACTAATACTAAATAATAAATACTACTAATTTTGATCTCGATATATCGAAAAAGATAATCGAATTAGTTGCTTTCAATTAACTATCGAATTTGTCGAATTATTTAATTCGAATTTTCGCAACACTAGTACATGTTTTCCATCTGTAAGTTGATGTAAGTAATTCATTGGTCAACCTTCCCTCCTAACCAATCAATTAATAACAATGAATAAGATCTGACTTTGCCAACAGTATATATTTCCCTTTAATAATCTTACTAATGTTAAAAATAAATTGTAAAAACATACAAGAATATATACATATGGCAATATTTTGAGGTTAGGGACCATTAAGGAGCAAAAGTTTTTTTAAGAACATTAAATATCTAAGAAGTCACTCCCGTGTAACTTCTAAGAAGTAGATTACATTAAATACTGCCAAATATAAATTTAAAAAATCGTTTTTAAAAGTTACATTAATTAAGAAAAATTTCTCAATAATCCATCAAACTAAAAAGTCACAAACGACAAAACTAAATACATATATGTATATGTGTAATCTTGTATCTACACTACATAGAGAAAGATGATCATTTTGTGCAAAACAACTTTGCCACAGTATTTCTTACCTGTCCGTTTAAAATCAGCACAGAGCTTTAAGCGTTTTCTTATGCTACTTTCAGAATGCGAGGGAAACGCCCTCTTTATATCATCCATTTTAATTCGTCTAGGAATATCTCTGCTCCTCCAGAACAAGCGATAAATGAACACCTTAAAAAAATTATAGTCCAATGATATTACAGTGTGATATTTTAAGTTATGAGTAAACCATAACAAATTAAATTGTATTTCATATATTGTGTAAGAGTACCAAATAGCAAAGTATATTTGCTGTGTTTAGTTTACCTGAAGGAAATCCCTGACAAAATTATTTGCCCTTTTGAGAATTAGGCCCAGGAACTTCATACAGAGGACACTGTTGTCCAGCACAATATAACGCATCTACTTCTCTAATATAATACTGCTGCCGGGTTCTTATAATTAGAAAATCAGTATCTGGTATTATATGTTCATATATTGGAGCCCTTGAAAAAAAGTAAAAACACCTTAAACCATATTAAAATACCTTAAACAGAACTTAAACATGAATTCAAATACACCTTCATAACTTTTAAATCTGATGGTGTAGAAAAATTTAGCTGCTATATCTTTTTTTGCGACTATGTCTATATAATTCTTATTCTTAAAACTTAAAAAAAAAAAAATAATTGGCCTTTCCAACAATAAAGAGACATCCAAAATGAAACGTCATCAAAGTTGGGTATGAACGAGATTGAAATAGTGGTCGATATTTTTCGAATGTCGAAGCTCCGGTCATGTCAAACTTTTGACAAGTGACCGTCAAAATTGTAAAATAAATAATAAATAACACACCCACGCACGCACGCATAGAATAAGCTTCTCATGATTGAATTCATGAACTCCTCAAAACTCTGACTGCAGAAAACTTCTATTGCTTAAGACATGATGAAAACAGAGTGATTGTGGCATGGGTACAAAAGACATAAAGGAAACGAAAGGGCTGATAAACTGCCGAAGAAGGCACTTCCAATTGACTTAGACCAGAACCTTTCTGTACAAAATTTCCAGAACAGACAAGCGAAATAGTTCATAAAAAAATTATCGTCCAAATTGACAGAAGACCTTAATTGAGCCAAGATCGAACGATGTCAAGATTATAATAAGACTACTGAGAGAACATTGACGACTAAATAAACACATCAAGCCGAGATCACATACTACATCATATTATGAGGCACTACCCATACTGAGATTTCAAATTCTAGGAAAAGAAAAGTTAATAGCTATAAAAAAAGCTCATATCGAGGTTGTGGCAATCTGATAAAATGGACAAAGCTGGATATGCTCTAAAACCAGTGGGAATGCAACAATAGGTCTCAAGAGATCACAGTTGCTAACCGGACTATTTCCCGTTCCCAACATTTTAGCCTAATCTAATCTAATCAAGGTAAATACCATATAAACACCGAAAAGTATTTCTGCTAAAATAAAGCAAATGACTCCCTTTCATAAGTTGTACCTGTCAAAAGCTATACCTGTCCAAATATGATTCGTGAATTCCTATTGAGAAACACAAATATTCAGAATGATCTTCAAATTATGAAAAAATTGACAGAACAAAATGTATTGTAGTAACACAATATATAAATATGCCTTACCTGTACATGTTGTTTTCAATAGCTTGTATAGACTGCCCAGGATGAAGGATACCTAAAAACGGTGAGGTATGGGCATAAGCTGTCTCACCATATCTATAACTAGGAGGCCCGGAATCCTTGGCTGCCTTCCTTTTGTAATAATTCTTGATTTTTGAACACATACCGACCTATAATGATATACAAAAAAAAAAACACTTTGCAAGATTTACTCTTCTATTCATATATTACCTGGTTCATAAGTGGAGGATGCTCTTCACAAAACTCAACCATAATAATGTCTCCATCCCTGCCCGTGAGATCTTCAGGTGTTCTCATGAAAAAGACATCTCCCCCTCCTGAAGCCATCCGCTCTGCTTCTCTTTGCTGTTATAGATCAAAAATAAAATTAGTCAATAAAACAAATGATAATGGCAATTTTATTGGAATTGTCTAATCAATTATTTTACTAAAATTTTCTTTCATTATAGATTATACAGGTCAATATGAACTGTGACAGTATCAAAGAGGGGCAGAAGGGTTTGAGTCCCCCTCTTTTAGCCGTAGAGCTGTTTAAAGTTGTTTTCTATAGCTGCTCTCGTTCAACCCTGATCACAAACATACCTGTTTCATTAATCTGATCATGTTCTTTCGTTGTTAAAAGTTTATTGTGATTCATCTCCTCTACTACATATTTCATGATCATGATTTTTTTTTGTACTTAGTTTATAGTTACGATTTGTGACTGAAATATACCGGGTGTCAACAGAATCACTTTCGGGCTGTAATTTTTTTAATTTTAAAGATATTTGAATGAAATTTGGAAATATTTTTACATATTTTGAATCTGCAGGTTATGTTTAGAGAAAACAATCGTTTTTTTTTGTCTTTTTTAGTGATTTTTTTATTCTTTTTATTAATTTTTGAAATTGATTAAAAGAGCAATTATTGCCCAGACATGATTCTTCTGATCCAGAATGAGGTGCAGATAAAAAAATGCAAATGCTGTAATAATAATGTCTTGTTGCCATTATAGTTCGCAAAAACAGATAAACAGTTATCCATCCAGGCAATACATTATTTATCTAATAATGAAAATGCGCCAACATATTTCTTCTTCGAAAGACTTTTCATATGGGGGGAAATGTAAAAAACGATGTGTATCGTGCAAGATCAAATACACTGCAAGAATTGGAGGAAAGAATTAGCCAAGCTTTTGCCTCTATAAGACAGAAAATGTTAGAAAGTGTAACCAGACAGACGTTATTTCATGTTCAGCAATCTTAAGCTTAAGGTCGATATTTTGAAAATCTTTTTGGAGGTTAATACTACCTACTAGAAATGTAATCACATTTATTTTAGTCCAGTCACGGCATACCATTATAAAAATTGTTTATTTCTCTTTTAAAGAAAGATGGAGTTAGTGTATTAATTATTTGTGTTTTATAATTTTTTATGATAACTTGTTATCGAAATTCAACATTTAATAAGTCGTTGGATTCGCCTCAAAAGCTTAATTTTATGCAGTTATGAAAGTGGCATATGTCCATTTGAGTTGTTCAAGTTATTATTAAAAAAACTGTTTTTACAAACTTTAATCGATACTGGACAGTGACAGGACATTATTAACATAGCTACTGAATTTATTTGTTTAACCTCGCTCTAGATCAGAAGAATCATGTTTGGATAATAGTTGTTCTTTTAATCAATTTCAAAAAATTTATAAAAAAAAAATAAAAAAATCACCAAAAAAGACAAAACAAACGTTTCACTAAACATGACCCGCAGATTCCAAATATGGAAAAATATACACGGTGTCCTATTTAAAAATCAAAAGTTGCATGCATTTCCGGTGAAACCGGAAGTTACACAAATATGCTGTGTAGACCATTAATTGGCATTTATACCAAATATAACACACACCAAAGTTCATTACAGTATCTTTAATTTAAAAAAAGACAGCCCAAAAGTGATTCCGTTGACACCCAGTATATTACAAAAGGTGTTTTAATACTTCATTATGGATCCAGAAACTGAACATACTATTATGCCTGAATTAAATACAAAAGATACTGAAAAATAAAAAGAACCTGATTCTGAAAAGTGGTTTAGACAATTGTAAAAAAAACTTACCTTCCTATATGTATATATTAATTACCTTTGCTTTCTTCTTGATGTGCTTAATAAGAGGCATTACGCTGTGTGGTCCTGGTTGGGACAGCGGACCATGAGAGAATCTCTTCATTGGCGGCCTGTGGAAGTTCCTGAGCCTCATTGGACCCATATGGGTTTGTACAAATGGAGCTCTCAGTTCTACTACTGGCGTCGAGTGCTGTATCAAATTGGCTCCGCCAACTTTCAGTCTTAAAGTTGTTTCAGTCGTGCGAGGCTGATAATATCTAGGAAACAAAGAACAATCAAATGTCAAATTACCCCATATCATTCTGACATACTACTCACATGTCATTTGAGATGTTAAATGGATCTCGATCGGGCGATTTTGGTGGTGGAGGGGGAGTATCCTCCTGTAAAACGTTAATGACGCCAGCCTTGCCCAACAATATCTTTGATTTTTTGACATGGGGATGGGGTATTTTTACTTTAACAGGTGTGGCTTGACCTGGAAAAGTATCAATTTCAAAGTACCAATTTTTTTAATATTCTGATGTTTGTTTAACCCCATCATATCATAATTCGTCCCTACCTTTAAAAAAATGAAAAACAATCTGAAAATTCACATTTGTTAAACATTTTTTGACATTAGGGAATTGTGTCATAATGAACTTAAATGCAATCGGGATTCAGTGATCCTGAAAACATAGGGGTATATACAGGCGTGAAATATAAATTTTCCGTCATTTATAAACCCCGCCGCTAACAGTTTCCCCCAACCGGAAACCGGGGTTTTTTAAAAAGGGGCCACCCCGGTTGCCGAAAAAAAACACCCCCCCCTTTAAAAAACCCCACAAACCCCACCTCTTGGCAATAGTCTGGTCGTCTAGTCTCTAGTCTATTGACAGTAACTTTTTCCCTGTGTGCCTCTATATCTTGAAAAATTAAAACAGTTCTTCAGAAACATCTCTAATTTTACATTTCACTAATACAAATTTTACACTTTCATACAAATTTTACACATTTCAGTTTTATCTGTCTACTCCAGATTTTTTCATTACCATATACACACTCTATAGCCAGGGACTGGCTTAAAATTCATAGGCATTGAAATTACAATGAAATTTTAATCAAAAAGGAGAGACAAGAATTACTTTTCAATTTCGCCCATTCTATTAATACAATTTTTATGGTTACTGTTACTATACAATGTTTTTCTATTACCATATGAGGTGTGTAAATTAAATAATGAGACTGGAATGTAGCTCCACTGTCTCCGTCACGTCACGTCTGCGGAGATGGGACTTGAATGGACGGTAGGTTAACATGTAATGCACCTTCAGTACAAGTTTGAACTCATTAGAGTCATTTGTTTCTTCTACTGTTTTCGTAAAGTGGTTTTTTCTAGTGCGTTTTAAAAATGGGTTATTAATTTTGAGCAATGGTGTACTATCAGGCTTTGCTTCAGACTTGGACACGGCACAACGGATACTTTTGCAAAACTTGAATACGCCTACTGAGACAATATTTTTTTCAAGAGCCCAGGTTTTTCGGTGGTTTAAGGCATTCTCAGAAGGAAGAGTCGATTGAAGAAGAACCACACAGCAGAAGGCCTTCATCTTCAAGAATCGATGAAAATGTCTATAGAATATAGGAAAGATTATGCGTTCAGATCGTCGGTTGATGACAAGAATGATCAGGGAAGAG
Organism: Aromia moschata; assembly: GCA_029963805.1. Classification (NCBI taxonomy): domain Eukaryota; kingdom Metazoa; phylum Arthropoda; class Insecta; order Coleoptera; family Cerambycidae; genus Aromia; species Aromia moschata. Next base: position 57,450 of record JAPWTK010000864.1, read on the forward strand.
TTAAATTTGAATCACACCACTGTTCATCAGATTTTGACTAACGAATTGAGGATGAGAAAAATCTGCGCAAAAATGATCCCCATTTTATGGAACGTCTCATTATTGGTGATGAGACTTGGGTGTTTGAGTACGACCCGGAAACCAAGGGCTAAAGCATGTAATGGCACACTTCAAGTTGTCCAAGACCCAAAAAAGCAAGAATGAGCAAGTCAAAGATCAAATGCATGCTGATTTGCTTTTTTGATAACCTTGACTTTTTTCTCTTCCCGAGATTGAAAAATCACCTCAAAGGACGTCATTTTAGGACCATAGAAAACATTCAAATGGCTGTAACCGACCAGCTGAAGGCTATTCCAGTATGTGAGTTCCAGCACTACTATGAGAATAGAAGAACCCAGTGTTCCTAGATGGCACGGATAACTGACGCATGCGCAATAGCGGGGGGCGGCACCTAAGCGCGCATTGGCGGAACAGTCCAGGAGTCATTCAAACGCAAACTCTGCTACCCAGCGCGCTTAACTTAGGGTACGTTTCCATTGCACGCTATGCGATGTTATGCTATGCCATGCGAGGCGATGCGTAGCTATATTTCTTGCTTTTTTAATCAGACGTGTTTACATACACAGCTATCCGGCTATCAGTGAGTTTTCGTGCTTCGTGCGATCGGTCATGAATACTAGTGATTATCTGATCGAAAACTCAGATTAAAATACTACATGATTATGAAGAAAAAAATAAAAAAAAGAGTCGGGAAAAGAAACCTCTGGATCCATATAATTAGTAAAGGTAGAAGATGATTTGGACAGTTTCGCCATCTGTTTAAAGAACTTGAAAAGGATCCCAACAACAGCATTGCGTCGCATCGCTCTGTATAACACGCTGTCGGAACATTTAGATAAATATTCATATGTTTGTTTTACTAGCATCGCCTCGCATGGCATAGCATAGCATCGCATAGCGTGCAGTGGAAACGTACCCGTAAGCGCGTTTGACCGACGCGCGGACTGTTCCGCCAATGCGCGCTTAGGTGCCGCCCCCGCTATTACGCATGCGTCAATTGTCCGTGCCATCTAGGAACACTGGAAGAAACCATCTCCAGGACTGAGGTATCTTGGCTTCCCAAGGAAGTTATTTTGAACGAGACAATACTGAATTGTAATTCTATTTGAATAAAACAATTAAAAAACCATTCTCATTACTTACTTTACACACTTTGTATACACACTCAGTTTTCAGGATCCTCTCAGTTCTCTGCACATTATAATAAATTTTTAATCACCAGTCATACCATATAAAAAAAACTTTTTATATGGATTATCATGAAAATATAAACTGAAAACATTACAGTAATAACATAAGTACATCATTACTATTAACTTTTATAATACTGGTAAAAAAAAAAAAAAAAAAAAAAAAATAAAATAAAAAAATAAAAAAAAATAAAAATAATATTTAAATATAAAAAATAAATTTAATCCTCATCAAAACGACTGGAAAATGATACAGTACGTCTATCTTGATTGCCATTAAATAATATATAAAAAAAAAAAATATAAAAAAATACCCCCCAAAAATAAAAATATAAAATAATATATTGTTTTAATGTTTGTAATAATAAATTAAAAAATAAATATATTAAAAATAAAAAAAAAAAAATAAAAAAAAAATAATTAAATTCTAATAAACTTATATAATCTTACATTTAATTACCGTCCTGACTGGCCCTGTCCTTACATACATTTTTGGCTTCATCCACCATTGTTCTTCTCATGCATTCTCCTATTTTAGCTTTTTTTTACCAATAAACTCTTAAAATAAAATAACATATTATTTTAACTAAAATAAAAAATAAATTTAAAATAAAAAAAACCCCTCCACCCCGTAAATGTAACGTTTTACAAGACCCCCTTCTCCCAAATTGCGTATGTAAATACTTGAACTAGAAGTGGCAGCTGATGGAATTCGAAATTATTGTATTTCTCGTATTTCTGTATCCCACATAATTTTAAAGGGTTATTACTAGGACTTAAATAGGATAAGAAATAACTTCAAACAAATTATTACTAGGACCTAAATATGAAGTATACATATAAAAAAACAAAACAACTTCAAACGAAACATTTGTTAAAAATTAAAGTTCAAAGAATGTTCTCCCGGAAGTCTTAGAAGACAAATATTTTCCCAGGTAATTATTTTGTAATTTATACCTATAATGGAAGTTTAAATGTGACAAAATTAACATATCGAGTACAAATAGCTAAAAAATTAGTAAAACTAATTTAACACATCGTTTTAAGGTAGTTCCTCGCAGCAGTCCAGTTAAAAAGTTTTGGCTTAGTGCTCACGTTATACATATTAGCAGTATTGAGACCGTACAATACGTTTTTTATCATGGCTGTACTGAAATGAATGCAAAGTATGAAATATTATTCTGTATGAACACCTTACTGTTTTTGTTGTTATTTAATTAAAGAAATAATCATGGGAGATCGTATCCGTTACAAAATAAGATTTTATTAAAAAAAAGTCGTTTATAAAAAAATAAACGTTGCAAAAAGTTATATATTGCAATAAGTAATGTTATTTATCATAAATGTTTTGTTTTCTGTGTTATAATTTATCGTTCAATTTTTTGTATGAATGAAGAATGAATAATAAGAAAGTGGGCGGAAAACCCATGCACTAGCGCCTGAGGACCCAACCTACTCTTTGGAATATCTTAATATCTCTGGGTTCAAGTTTACCCAAATTCTATCAACCCTATATGTAGGTGCAGTGGGCTGAAGGAGTCCTGTCACCGTTCTAATCTCTTCGGCATACTCAGACTGAGTTAATTTGAGCGAAGGCCAAAATGGGCCCCCTTGCCATGACTTTCGAACTCTTATTAGGAGCCTTTTTAAAATAGGACCCAAATGTATATTTAATGTTATAATTAATAAATTTATAACACTTATCTTCATGTTAATGCATATCAATTACTTATTAAATAAATATTTGAGTACGTATGTACATATACATAATAAAAAGATAACAGAAAGAAAAATAAATCTCATAAAAATTGCATAAAAAACAGAATTCTACATAAGTAAACTTTACACTAAATAAAGAAAAATAAAAACTAGATCTAGTAGGTTAACTAGCGATTACATAAAACCGAAGTATTTTTCACTGGTAGCTAGCTTGAATAAGAAGTCTGTCACTTTGGTCTGTGTTAAAATTCGTCTATCACGTTGAGTTTGGGTACGATTTTCGTAAAATCAAATGCAATTTCAATAATGGAAAATCATGGCATGGATAACCCAGCACGGATACCTACACGGATAATGGGGTTCTACTTATTTTTTATACTTTTTGATTGCTTCATTTCGCGCCTTTTCCTTTCATTCAACATATTTTAAATTCTTCCACTATTTTATCCCCTCCATAAAATATTCTAATATTATTTTTTTAATTGTTTTAAAATAAAGTAAATAATTTTATTTTCTTTATATTTAAATATATTATTAAAAAATATTATTTTTTATCGAGATGTTGTTAATATAAAAAAAATAAATTGGTCATTTCTCTTCCCCACAATATGTACAAAAAATTCTTTTTAATGCAATTATCTCATGTTTGATGAGGAATACCTCAAATTTTAACAGGTGTGTATTACTTATGCATTTAATGACTTATATTCAAGTTTTGAGGACCTTAACATATTGCTTTCATTCAAAGTACTACCTTTAAGTGTTGAATATATAAATGGAATAGTAATTTTACGTTTTAAATTTTTTGATGAATTTCAGTTATTTATATTTAAATGGGGGTTTAAAAATAATTTTTTTTTTTTAAGTTCCCTAAAAAATTTAAAATTTGGTGTTATTTAAAATTTTGGTATTCATACTGTAGAGAGAAATAATTTCCGTTCTCCATTCCTAGGGTCTCATAATATGATATATCTAATATCATACAACAATGAAGAGCTAATACTGTCTCGGAAGGAGAAAGTTCGGAAATAGCGGTGAGTATTAGTACGAAATTTGCGAGCGAATAAGCCGAGACCGTCATTCAGTAATAATATAAGTACATCATTACTATTAACTTTGTTTACAACACTGGGGTCATAATAATATAACCCCATTATAACAATAACCATTAACCCATTATATCCCCACAGACAAATTATATATAAAATAATATGCCCTAACAATGTGTTCACTCAAACATAATTTTACTTACCAGCAATTTGTTTAGACGGATCTATATCATCAGGAATACCAAGAATAATATTTCTCATCATTAGGGTCCAGTGTCAGAATGGACGGTTTGGGAATATTCTTAACATTTTCAAGGCCCCATATCACATCATCCTCCCACCTACCATATACTAAATCCTCATTCTCGACTGGGAAAATTGAATACCAGGTATCGCCTTGATCTTGATCTGGCCTTGGTTTGGATCTAATTTGGAGTGAATTGGTATTCATTACTGATGATTACAGTCGAAATCGCGGACTCTAACAAAAGCGTAAGAAGTAGGGTAGGGGGCGTTCAAGTATTATGTAACGCAATTTTTTAAGATTTTTGACCTCCCATGTAACGTGCCGTAACGTTTTTCTGTACCCCCCTAAACGTTAACGACCAAGTGACCATTTTTACCTAAAAGTCACAATTATGTTGCGCAAAGTACCGAAAGTCACTAAAATACCTTTGTTATTGTTTTAATCGCGTTTGCGATAATAATAAATTAAACAAGAGATTTCTAACTAATTTCTATTTATTCATATTGTTATTTAATAAACAATCACACATAATGAAATAAACATTTGCTTAATTAAACTATGTTACAATGGGCTCAAATTTGTCCTAATAAACTTTTACTACTAATCTTACATTTAATTACGCCATTTTCCTGAGTTGGCCCTGTCCTTACATACATTTTTGGCTTCATCCACCATTGTTCTTCTCATGCATTCTCCTATTTTAGCTTTTTTTTTACTAATAAACTCTTAAAATAAAAATAACATATTTATTTTAACCTTTGGCAATGCAATTAGAAACGGATACAATCGAGGGATTCCCGCACAACATAAACAAAAAGGTAACCCCTCCTGCCCCTGTAACGCATCGTAACATTTTACAAGACCCCCCTTCTCCCAAATTGCGGTATGTAATACTTGAACTAGAAGTGGCAGCTGATGGAATTCGAAATTATTGTATTTCTCGTATTTCTGTAACCCACATAATTTTAAAGGGTTATTACTAGGACTTAAATAGGATACAATAGCACAATAACTTCAAACGAAACTTATTACTAGGACCTAAATAGAAGTATAATATAAAAAGCAAAACAACTTCAAACGAAACATTTGTTCAAAATTAAAGTTCAAAGAATGTTGCTCCCTTGGAAGTCTTAGAAGACAAATATTTTTCCAGGTTATTATTTTATAATTTATACCTATAATGGAAGTTTGAATGTGACAAAATTAACATATCGAAGTACAAATCGCTAAAAAATTAGTAAAGGACTATTTTAACACATCGTTTTAAGGTAGTTCCTCCGCAGCAGTCCAGTTAAAAAGTTTTGGCTTAGTGCTCACGTTATACATATTAGCAGTATTGAGACCGTACAATACGTTTTTTTTATCATGGCTGTACTGAAATGAATGCAAAGTATGAAATATTATTCTGTATGAACACCTTACTGTTTTTGTTGTTATTTACATTAAAGAAATAATCATGGGAGATCGTATCCGTTACAAAAGAAGATTTATTAAAAAAAAGTCGTTTATAAAAAAATAAACGTTGCGAAAAAATTATATATTGCAATAAGTAATGTTATTTATCATAAATGTTTTGTTTTCTGTTTGGTTATAATTTTATCGCTCAATATATTTTGTATGAATGAATGAATGAATGAATGAGAAAAGTGGGCGGGAAAACCCATGCACTTAGGCTGCCTGATGGACCCATTGTGCACCCACATTCCATGAGTATTCACCCAGGTATGCCGACCTATCTAGCAAAACCGCATATTTTCCTGGGGTGAATACTCTTAATATCCTCTGGGTTCAGAACACAGCTCCCAAAGTGCCGTTCTCTGACCCTTGCAATTGCAGGGCATTCTGTGAGGATGTGAGATGCAGTCTCCTCATCCTCCATGCACCATCCACATTCAGGATCATCTATGACCCTTATCATGTGGAGGTGCCTTTTTAAGATGACAGTGGGCTGTAAGGAGTCCTGTCACCGTTCTAATGTCTCTTCGGTTCATACCTAGCAGACTTTGAGTTAATTTGAGCGAAGGCCCAATAATATGGGTCTTCGCCTGCCTCATACCCGGGGCTTCTTGCCATGACTTTTCGAACTCCTTATTTAGGAGCTCTTTCATAGTTGAAACCCCCATTGAATAGGGGACCCCATATATTTTGTATATTTAATGTTATAATTTATAACAAATTAATAAAGTATTCTATAACACTTATGCCTTCATGTTAATGCATATCAATTACTTATTAAATAAATATTTGAAAGTACGTATGTACGTATACATAATAAAAAGATAACAGAAAAGAAAAATAAATCTCATAAAATTGCATAAAAAAACAGAATTCTACATAAGTAAACTTTTACACTAAATAAGAAAAATAAAAACTCTAGATTGGTAGGTTAACTAGCGTTTACATAAAACCGATATGTATTTTAGGTAGCTATGCTTTTGAATAAAAGTCTGTCACTTTGGTCTGTGTTAAAATTCGTCTATCATTTCCGTTGAGTAATTTGCGGTAACGATATTTCGATAAAACTTCAAAAATGCAATTTCAATAATGGAAAATCATGGCATGGATAATCCGCAGCACGGATAACCCGCGCACGGATAATCGGGGTTCTACTGTATTTGCTTTTATACTTTTTGATTGCTTCATATTTTCGCGCCTTTTCCTTTCATTCCAACATTTTACTCTCCTTACAACGATGCCGTATCATTCCCACGCAACTATTCTTATATCCCCTCCATTAAAAAATGATCGTCTAAATGAGTTATTTATTTTAATTGTTTATCAAAACTATGAGGTAAATAATTTCTATTTTCTGTTAATATCTTCCAAATATATTATTCAAACAAATATTAGTTTTTTATCGAGATGTTAAAAGTCCTTCAATGATAAACAAAAATAAATTGGTCATTTTCCCACGCTTTCCCCATGCAATATGTACAAAAAATGTCATTTTTAATTGCAATTATCTCATGTTTGATGAGGTCAATCACCTTCAAATTTTAACAGAGTGTGTATTTCTTATGCATTTAATGACTTATATTCCAAGTTTTGAGGACCTCTTAATATATTGCTTTCATAACCGTACTACCTTTACAGTGTTGAATATATAAATGTGAATAGTAATTTTAAGTTTTAAATTTTATGACTGGAATTTACTAAGTTATTTATATTTAAATGGGGGTTTAAAAATAATTTTTTTTTAATGGTTCCACTAAAAAATTTAAAATTTGGTGTTTTTTACTAAATTTTGGTATTTCATACTGTAGATTGAGAAATAATTTCCGTTCACTGCCAAATTTCAACCTATTGGGTCTCATCAATATGATATATCTGATAACATACAACAATGAAAAAGAGCTTCGGCTTAATTTCTCGCTAGAGAAATTCAGCGGTGGTATTTCTCTTAGCGAAATAAGCGAGACCTTCATTCATTATTGTTTGTCGTCAGATATATTATACTGATGAGACTCAATAAGATTGCAATTTGGATCTAGGGATTTCTTCTTGTCAGACTAACCTTGTCAGACCCAACCGGAATATGTCGAGTCCCATTTAGCCACACTAGAGGACAGTCATCTAGATCACCACTGTATTTCATACCGTGATCAAGCAATACATGCTTACAAAGATTTCATTAACATTTGAGCAAAATATTTTTATATATGCTTTAATTGTAGGCTTCTAACTACCTATTTACTGGTGAGATTTTTTGATGAGGCAGACTTTTTTAGAACTTTTTGATTATTATTCTGCCTTCTATTTAGGCCTGATAATTACTACCAAAATATGATGGAGGTCCTAGGTTTCCCTTACAAAAAATAGAGTATATCCAATTCCGCCAGCCGCCACTTCTACCTACTTGTTCTTATTATGTTCATATGTTCCAGTTAGGGTCAATGTTCATATGTTCCAGTTAGGGTCAAGTTGACTCCTTCAACATTTCACAAGAAGACATATTCATCAAGAAGTTTTTGTTCTGTAATTCTTGCTTTTTTAATTTTTTTTTCCATAAATTTGAATTATTGATCTGATGGGAGGAGTAGACTATACCATGTGTGTAAAGCCGACATCGGCCAGTTATGAAAAGAGACAAACAGAAGTGAGATGACAGTGACAGTTAGAATGAGAAGTGTAGCATTTGTCCTTTTTCACAACCGGCCGATGTTGGCTTTACACAAACTGTATATTCTTATATATTTTCACCTGCTGAATCCGAATCCACATATGTTAATTATAGATTCCAGGACCGGTCTTAATGCGACTGGAATACTGTTATATGTATGTGCCATATCAATAAAGTATGTCATCAACTCCTGTATATAAATAAAAACGCCATTATATTCCGGAATACAACCCTGTCTGCCGTGGTTGTCACCACTCTACCAAGTAACCGGCATGTGTTAACGCGAACATAATTTACACTTCTTGTTGGTATTAATTAAACTGTACTGGTCGATGTCATTCGTGTGCACTAAATGTCGAATAAGTTTGTCGTAAAAATGTCGGAACAGCGTCCGTCACGTGTTAGGGTATACTTTGGATAAACAATTTTCCGGAACCAACTTTTAATAGCAGTGAATTTCGTTGTACCATGTGTGACAGTGTACTGACGTGGCACGTACAAGCAGCTGTTTTGTAGCATATTGCTACAAACAAACATAAAGCTCATGTAAGTGGTGGTGTGAATGCGCTAGACAGACAAAGACTTGGATTTAGTCAAAATGATGGCAATATGTAATATTCCATTTGTCAAATTAGATCATTTCAAGTTCAGACAATTTGTCCAAAACACTGTAAGTGGAAAGTACGCGGAAGTTAGCGTGGCAGAAACAACTCTTAGACGATTATATATAGCACCACTGTGTGAGGACATAAAAAAATATCGTCCTGAAATTACACCTATATGATAAACCTATATGGCTTAGTATTGGAGAAACGTCGGATGTTAAAGGACAGAACATAGCTAACATAGTGGTTGAGGGACTGGATGAGGCAGATGCCATGGAAGGGCATTTGATAGCTTCAAGGGGTATTGGAAAGCACAAATGCGGAAACAATTAGTGAGTGTGACTAATCACCGTGGTGTGAGGAGAACTTTGAATTAAATAAATGCCATGTACTGCTGCTACTCATGGATGCGGCAGCCTACAAGAAGGCAGGTGGCCGGTGCCTAAAAAGGATATATGAGCCCAGAATCATATCATTTGGCCCAATGTTATTTTTGGTGAGATTTCTCAAAGATTTCATACATTGGATATGACAATTATCCTTTATTACATTATTTATCATATCATTTATTATATTATTTATTCTACAAATTTCCAGTAAAGGATAATAGTTGTATCCATAGTATGAAGTCTTTGTTTTAGAAACCTTACCAAAAAATAACATTGTGCCAAACGATATGTTTCTGGGATCGTATACTAATATAATAGAACAGTTGCTGAATGTATAAAACAGAAACTTGAAACAGTTTAGTTGAAATCTGTAGATTTTGAATGCTCTATTTCATCTTATGAGTGGATTTTAAGTGAAAGACGCTAGAGCCTAACTCATGAACATATGGAACAGTCATTGTAATGGGGGAATAAGACCTACTCTCTCACCACCTACACTAGTACACTACATTAATATGAGAAGTGTAGAATTTGTCCTTTTTCACAACCGGCCAATGTCCAATGAACATGTATGCTATACACTTTGTATTTATTTTATTTTATACTAGACATTCTTAGTCAACTGGCAATTTCAAATTTTCGCAGAAAATTACGTTTCTTAAATGCATTTCTGAATATCTTTTGAAGGCTTTTCCTAATGGCCTAGTGCAGTCTGGAAATGTTATGTCAGAATAATGAATATACTTACATTTGTGATTTTGATTTCATGCCTGGCAATGGAGGATTTGGAACTGGTGGCATCCGAACTCCACTCCCTACTTTTCCAGGTTGACTGAAAGCTTGCGCTGTTCTGTTGCCGCTGCTTGGAACCCATCCTGCTGCATTGGTCTTTGAATTCAGTTTCTGTAAAACCTTATGTACAGAAAATAAAACCTTATTACAATGTGCAGTTTTTTTTTTACTTTTTACGAATTGATTAAATTTTTATTGTATATATTTCGAAAAGTGTGTCAGAAGGAGGATTTTGAGTAAAATCCAACTCAGCTTCATTAAAAATCTCATTTCAAGAAACGTTTTATAAATTCTGTTCTCAATTTATCGTCATTATTCATTACCTATTGACCATATGATGTTTATGTATTTGACTTTTCGTTAAACTTTTGCAAAACTTAACTCATCCATATTCTCTATAACTTTTGACATATTAGTGGAAGGCACAGAAAGGACTCCCCAGAATATGGGAAATGGCTTTTGGCTAAATTGGCTGAAACTTTGTAGGAAGGTAGTTTTTAGCAGACTGATCACAAGTATCATGGACACAAAGTCTGAAAATGAATAGTTTTTGAGATATCTGGGATTAATGTCCCTACCTCCCTGAAGCATGAATAGGTAGGCGAGTATTTTCAGGCTGCACAAGTTAATTCCCACATATCGAGTAAATACATCGAATTAAAACATGATCAAATTCTTCTGGTTTTAGTGAACAGAACACCAGTTCAGTTAGGAATAATATGACCACTGTGGAATGACCATAGGGTCAAGAATATGTAGTGTGTCTCTTTTTAATTAACGAGTTCGATTATATTGGCTATGAGGTCTGAGTTTTAGATAACAATCGTAGGCTATGGGGGAGGCATATCGATAAGGTCAAATCATATATTTAAGAAGCAACGCCTTTTCAACACAGTACAGAAAGTATACCGCCAACGAAAGAAATGATCAAAAAAGTTTATTTTCATTAGTTTTAGATAGTAATAATCAGCGCAATATCATAATATAATTCAAGAGGTAATAAACAATGTTTTTTTTCCTGTTTTTATTATTTAATTTATCTTTTTTCCGAACTGCATCATATATTTGAAAGTTAGAATGTTTTGTTACCTTATGTTTTATGTCATTTCCATCCCAAACAACATCGTCTTCCCAGTGCAATTGTGTTACCATCAGAAAAGCATCGTCAGGAATGTCGCTATCAGCATCATTCTCTTTATTTTCATCGTCTCTAACTGGAGACTGAAATAAAAAAATTTAGTGTTAATCAATAAAATTATAGATAATGAAGACATATAAGATATACCTTTTCTTCTTTAAGTTTGAACCCGTAATTGAAACCATCACCAGTTTCGGGAACTTCCAGCATATCGCACTAAATCTGAGCCGGACCAAACCTCCAATCCGCTGCTTTGGGACCAGAATCATCTTTCTTTTCAGCCTCTTGTTTATTTTCTTCGCTCGGTGCCTCTAATGGTTTCAAAAACTTCTCCTAAAATATAATACAAATTTAATATTTTTATAACCACTGTTAATGCCGAATTTTTTTCATTCGCATAATAAATACTGAGATCACTAGTGTCTGGAAAGTGTGCTACAAGACAGGGTCGGCACTATACAGCTCTATAATAATTAAAGTATAAACTATATTTTTAAGCGTCTTGTAATTTATGTATGCGTGTATTTCTTGCCCGTGTATACGTACGCCACTGACGGTACCTAGTAACGCACACTGTGATTCTCCCGTGCAGGTTCGGGAACAACTAAATACAATTTATCCATATGGCATAGCGATGATTCACTAGTATTTTACGTTAGCTCAATGCGAGCAGGTTTCAATGTCAGCAAAGTTTGAACGGTAGAACGGCGAGTTTAAAATACCTTTATGTGTCGTAAGTGACTAAGTAATTGTTGTAAGTGTACATACGTATTTAGCACCGCATACGTATTTATTTTAGAGTTCGTATATTGTATTTACAGTTTTTCTATCCGAGTGTATCTGATTTTGAGTGAATTTTTGCAATAATGACATGAAAATTATGAGTATTTTACAATAAACGGATCACATATTTTATGGATTCCTTTGCAATCATCAATATATATTTCGTAGACGCCAAGAACGTGAAAGACATTTCAAATGGAATATCCATCAACAAAATATTACTGGTAATGTTAGAGAAAAGGAATTTTGGTTTGATTTGTGCATTACCAGTAATGTTTTGCGCATGTAGCCTTTTGTGAAATGCAGTCGACAATATTCACTTTAGACGTTTTTTTGCCCAATGTATCCGATTTTCCAATGACTAGTAGCCATACATTGCGTAAAACGTAGTTACAGAAGACATATCAACATGTCATGGGAAATATCAAAGAAGACATACGCAATAAATTTCTGTGGCTGACAGTGGACTAAACAATAAATTGGTATAAAGTCGTTAATGTTCTGATACGAATTTTAACTGTTTGAGATATTTCTCAAATTCTCCGTAAAAGAGAGTTGAGATATTTCTCAAATTCTCAAAAAAACTCCGTTGTTTGTTGTCCTCTGTCCGTGTGAACTATTTTAAACTTACACCTTTAACTTCAGTAGATGTGGAATTATTATTTTCCTTCTACAACCATATGTATGAACCAAATCGCTCACGCGTTTAAAGAGAAGAAATGCAGAGAGACTACTGGTTGTGGCAATATACGCTCAAGAAATGAAGACAGTTGGTGTTTCTGAATGATACAAGCGATAGGGTATGTACATTATTAACACATTTTTACTTGTGTTTTTGGTCTCTCATATCTCCTTCCGTCAATGATATGACATACAAGTCTGACTCTGCGTTTGTAGCACACCGTCCGGACCCTTGATGTAATATAGAGTGCTTCACGGTGAGTGGCCTATGTTTTGGGAGAACTACAAATACTATGGGACTGAAAATTTATTTCTGGTTTACAAACAGGTACTATACATATAAAATAATGAAGACTTTCTGGCACTTCCGAATATACGGGAAGTAAATACTTGGGTATTTTAATTGGTATGCTATATTTTTTATACCAAATTTGGTTATTTTATATTAATTTAATATCACTTTCATAACCATTGTTTATATGTAAAATGAATGTTACATTACGTATATGAACGATACATTAACATGATGTTATGTAAACTGTAATGTAAAAATGTAAAAATGTAAAAATTTATCAATACAAGTGTTTGTTGGCCGAAACATTTAACGATCTACTTACGGACTGTATGATTTGCGATGTCCTGGATGACCCTGGGTGCCGTATTTTCTGTCTCTAGGTGTCTTCAGCAGATATGGAAACACCGCTTGTTGATTCTCGAAAATGTTAATTTGTCGCGTCGCGGCGAAAAGACGAATTGTCTCCAGGAGATGGGGGAACACCACCGTGGATTATTGAAAGGTTTTACTAGCGTGATACGCCGCAACGAGACGCGAAATAGTTACTCGAATTATGCGTTGTGCCGAGATGAGATGCGACTTCGTAACTGTTCGCTACAAACGGAAACAAAAGGGAAAGGATATTGGGTCGGAAGGAAGGGGGAATGGTGGGCCCTTTATTTCCGTATGTCAATTTTAAGCGCGAATATTTGATTTAAAAGTACAATGAGCGCGTCGTCTACTAAGAGTAGGTTTAATTTAGTTAGAAAGAAATAAACGAACGAACAGGGGAATACAAACGCGAACATACCCCCGCCTAAAATACGAAGTATTTTAAGTTTAAAGAGAATAGGGAGAGGACATAGTTTAACCACGGGTCTCTTAAGAGTTCCTAACGCGGTTTTCAAAGTAACGACTCGTACTACATTATCTGAGCCTGGGTGAGTTTCGAGGACCCGACCCACGCGCCAGTGTAACGGAGGAGATGAATCGTCTTTAATCAAGACAACAGAACCTACTTTAATAGGAGTCGAAGGGTCGGTCCATTTAGATCTTTGTTGTAACGTATGTAGGAATTCGAGATTCCAACGTTTCCAGAAATGTTGGTGCATTTGCCGGATCAATTGCCATCGTAGGTGAGCCGGTTTAATTTGATGTTAGTTAAATCAGGTTCGTGGAATGAAGTTAGTGGAGTTAGAGTCAGAAAGTGTCCGCGTCGAGAAACATTCAAATCGTTCGGATCGGAACTTGTGGGAGTCAACGGACGCGAATTTAGCAATGCTTCGATCTGTACGAAAACCGTATACAATTCTTCAAAAGTCAAGATCTGATCTCCAATAACGCGAGTCAAATGGGTCTTTACGGATTTAACCCCTGCTTCCCAGATCCCTCCAAAATGAGCGGCAGAAGGAGGATTAAATTTCCATTGAATATGTTCAATAGAGGCCGCACTTTGAGCAAAGTTCAGTAATTGTCGAGAAGCGCCTACGAAATTAGTGCCACAGTCAGAATGAATTTCAGAGCAGCATCCACGTCGAGCAATGAAGCGGCGAAATGCTGCTAGGAATGCGTCAGTTGATAAGTCGGAGACTATTTCTAAGTGAACAGCACGAGTGGATAAACAGACGAATAGGCAGAGATATGCCTTGAGAGTTTTAGCACCTCGAACACGATTCATTGTTATAGTGAAAGGGCCTGCGAAGTCAACACCAACTATTTGAAAAGCTCTTAGTGCTTGTAAACGACATGGGGGTAGATCACCCATTGGTGGCTGTAACGCTTGAGGTTTAGCTCGAAAACATCTATAGCAATTGGATAGACATTTTCTTATAGCTCTATGAGCGGATAGAATCCAAAAATTCTGCAGTATTAAATAATGAAGGGTTTTTGCTCCAGGATGGAGATTCCTTTTATGCACATCCTCAATGATGAGGTTGGTCAAACGATGTTTTTGTGGTAGCAACGCGGGAAATTTATGTTCAAATGACAATTTGGAATGTCGAAGACGACCACCTACTCGGAGGATGCCCTGGTCATCAAGAAACAGATTCAGCTTACGTAAAGGCCTTGAACAGAGTTGATTGGTTTTTAACTTGTGAATTTCAGATTGAAATACTTGACCTTGAACCAGTTTCACCAACCTCAGAAGAGTGTCATGGTACTCAACGTTATTTATGGGTCCCACCTTATGGTCAAGGGGGTTTTTGCTATTATGATGGAAGCGAACAACATATGCCAGCACATGACATATCGTTTGAAGTGAAGAAAACCTATGTAATAACTGCATGAGAACAGATGGTTCAATCTGAACGACAAACACTTTAACAGTTTTTTCCTCTTCGCAAAGTGATTCCGTATTTGACTGGAGGGAGGAAGCTAATTTATCAGATTGAGGCCACTGTTCGAATGGTAGCGATAACCATGGTGGTCCGGACCACCAAAGCTGATGATTCACGAGTTGAGATGGAAGGATACCTCTTGATGCACAATCTGCTGGATTGTCGATAGATGAGACATGATGCCAGTTAATAGAAGGCACACGTTTTTGTATATAGGCTACTCGGTTCATATAACGAATGTTTTCCAACGATGAGAGAGATGAATGGATCCACGACAAGACGATAGACGAATCAGTCCAGGCAACGACATCTGATATACTCAAAACACCAGAGTATGTTTGCACAACCATGTGTAGTAATTTAGACAAAAGCACTGCTCCGCACAACTCTAACCGAGGAATAGTTAATTTATTTGACCTTGTAGGTGCTACCTTTGATTTGGATATAATTAAACGGGTTATGTAAGACTCCCCATGCTTAAACCGACCAAAAACCGTTGCTGCATATCCAGCCAGTGATGCATCGCAAAATCCATGGATTTGACATGGACTGTTCCGGTCGAAAATTAATTGACGATCCACACTGATGTCTGAGAGAAAATAAATTTCTGATTTGTACTTTAACCATTGACGAGTAAGAGGTTCAGGCAGAGAATCGTCCCAGTCACAGCTGGAATGCCATATCTGTTGGAGTAAGTGCTTTATGTAGAAGGTGACAGGAGTGAGATATCCCAATGGATCATATACACGTGCTAATTCTGACAGAATTCCGCGTTTTGTACATGGACGGTCGAAGGACATTAGTCTAAACGTGAACGTGTCTGTCATTGGGGACCACTGGAGGCCTAAAACTTTAAGAGTGAGTGTGGGTACTGAGTCGAAAGAAAATGGGGCTTGACAATGTTCGGCCGGAAGTGTTTCTAATAGATCTGAATGGTTACTCGACCACTTTCGTAAAGGAAACCCTCCAGATTCACACAGTTGAATAAGCTCAGATTGTAGATTCTGTGCTGCAGCTAATGAGTCACAACCTGTGATGATGTCATCCACGTAGATATCAGTTTGCAGGACCTTTGAGGCTGCGGGATATTTAGTCTGTCCATCAAGAGCCAGTTGTTGCATTGTTCGCAAAGCTAAGAAAGGTGCAGAAGACACACCGTAAGTAACAGTTTTAAGCTTATATTCAGTCAGGAGTTCATCGGGATTGAATCGCCAAATGATACGCTGATAATCCCAGTATTGAGGTGCAACTTGGATTTGTCGATACATCTGTTTGATGTCAGTTATAAAAACGACCGAGTGCGAACGAAATCTAAGCAAAATCTCGACAATGTCTTGTTGTAATTTTGATCCCACGAGCAGATTATCATTCAATGATTGGTTGTTGGCGGCTTTGGCCGATGCGCCAAAGACTACCCTCAATTTTGTTGATGAAGAATCAGATCTCAGTACCGGATGATGAGGAATGTAGTAGGAATCGAGTTCATCGATGGGGGCAGCTAATTCCATGTGATCAGAATTCAGATAATCACGCATGAAATCAACATATGATTGTTTAAGAACAGGATCCTTTTTCAAACGATGCTCCAAAGCGAAAAAACGTCGAATAGCAATATCTTTAGATTCAGGAAAAAAACAGGTTTAGAATCTCGAAAAGGCAAGGGAACGACGGATCGACCAGATGGGAGTTTGCTATACCCTTCAACGTACAATTTCTCACATAGCTCATCGTCTGGGCTAGTCGAGATCATGGGGGACCTCTTCAACCTGCCAAAATTGTCTCATAGTGGACTCAAGGTCATTCTCTGGGCAATCTTCCATGATTTTGACATGAAAGGAATTGATGACGCGTTCATTAGTTTGTTCAGGTTGAACTGAGCCAGATAATACCCATCCGAAAATGGTATTGAACGCTGAGGGGCAACGAGGACTAGGGGCAAGGACAAGGCCCGGGCGAATAAGTTGAGCATAAACGTCAGCACCCAGCAAGAGATCAACGTGGCGAGAAATGTAGAAATTTGGATCAGCTAATTTCAGATTATTAATATGATCCCACGAATAAAACTGTAATGATTGAGAAGGTATTACGAAGCAACATGAGGTATGATGTGAGCTTCTAGATGTATCGCGGGTTGACATGATCCATGAGGACTTATCTTGCAATGGATTGAACCCGATGAAAATATACTAGAATTTGCACCAATACCTTGTATTTGAATTTTGTCATGCTGTCTTTTCAAGTTAAGATTACGAGCAGCCTTTACTGTAATGAAACTAGCCTCACTACCATTATCTATTAAAACCCGTAAGGTGTGCGGGTGTCCTTGCGAGTCATGAACGTCAACAAGGGCTGTGGATAACAGAGCTACCTGACGAGAAAGTGAACTAGCCAATGCATTGACAGTGGGCACAACTATTTCAGCTGGTGCTGTATTACCACTATCACTGGTTTCATTTATAGCTCCTGAGCTGCCCGAAAACCTATCGAAGTGTAGCAAAGTGTGATGATTCTTATGACAGGTACGACAAGTGGATGTAGAAGAGCAATTCTTGACTTGGTGCGGCCTCAAACAATTGATACAGAGCCTCTTTTCTTTAACTACCTTGAAGCGATCTACGGGAGACTTGGCTTTCAACACGGGACACCGGTAAATTATATGATCTTTTTCACAAACTAAACACTTTTGTTCCAAGTATTAGCTACCAGAGACGATACCCATTTTGGACGCGATGTAAATGTATTATTGTTTTTTGAAGTATAAGTATTGCTTTTAAGGGAGGTCGAATGCTCTGCAGCAAGAACATGACACTGACTCTCTACAAAGGTATTTAATGTATCGAATGCAGGTATTTCACCTTTCAAATTCCTAATTTCTGCTTCAAAGTATCGACGAGTTTTAGAATCAAGTTTTTCTAAAAGAATGTTAAGCAACATAAAATCCTCTAATGAATCTGCAATTTTTAATGCCCGCAAAGCTGATAAGTTTCCATTAAAATTATAAATAAGACTTCAGTAAACCATTAGGGGGTTTCATCTTTTAATTTCTGCAATGATCGTAAACGATCCCAATAATGAGTTGCTAGCTCTCTTTTATTGTCATATCTATCTAATAATGTTTTGTATGCAATGGGGTAATTATCGCCTGATAGCACAATAGTTTTAATTAGGTTGAGAGGCTCACCCGATAGACAACCCAACAAATACTCAAACCTTTCGACATTTGCTAACGTGTTATTATCATGAATACTTCTATTAAAGACTTGAATGAATGCGCTCCAATTTTCTAATTTTCCATCAAATGTTTGTAGGTTCAGTTTTGGCAAACGCGTTTTCGACGTTTGGACAATTGAAGTTTTATCGGCAACTGGCGACTGGGCCGAGGACCGAAACTGAACCGGCAACTCGCGAACTATGGATTGAATAGTAAAATAAGTCTCGTCTACTCTTTTCAAAAAAGCATGTTCCTCATCCAGGTTAGAATCCGGTAAAGTCGCAACCTTCATGACTATGTCCCCGTGAATTTTTAAAATGTCATCATAAATGTTTTTTACAGACTCGCTTCTTACTTCAAGCATACGACGCACGGTATGATTTTCGGGTTCTGTTTGAAAGGAAGCCGCAACGGTAGCTATATCTTCTAATCGTAAATACAAACTCTCACGGAGAGCACGTTGTTCCCGAATATGTTT
The DNA here is from genome assembly GCA_029963805.1 of Aromia moschata. Taxonomy (NCBI): domain Eukaryota; kingdom Metazoa; phylum Arthropoda; class Insecta; order Coleoptera; family Cerambycidae; genus Aromia; species Aromia moschata. Next base: position 76,525 of record JAPWTK010000864.1, read on the forward strand.
ATTTTGAGCCATGTTTTCTCCTAAATCCGGATTTAACAGAGAAAAATTGGCAAAATACAAAACGACAATAAGCAAATAAAATACGAAAGAAAACGACAATATGTGTATCTTAACGCGGTATTAAATCGGTCGACGTGACCAAAACAACCGGTTAGAAAACGACGCCGTAAAAAAATGTGACCGCGGGAAAACAGCACGCTAACCTCAAAAAATTAACGAATTACGTACGTATATTAAAAAAATGCGACGGTCGGGCCACAGGAAATGTGGTTTTAACAGGATTAATCCGACGATGAAGGACCAAGGAATGTTTGTTGGCGAAACATTTAACGCATCTACTTACGGACTGTATGATTTGCGATGTCCTGGATGACCCTGGGTGCCGTATTTTCTGTCTCTAGGTGTCTTCAGCAGATATGGAAACACCGCTTGTTGATTCTCGAAAATGTTAATTTGTCGCGTCGCGGCGAAAAAGACGAATTGTCTCCAGGAGATGGGGAACACCACCGTGGATTATTGAAAGGTTTTACTAGCGTGATACGCCGCAACGAGACGCGAAATAGTTACTCGAATTATGCGTTGTGCCGAGATGAGATGCGACTTCGTAACTGTTCGCTACAAACGGAAACAAAAGGAAAGGATATTGGGTCGGAAGGAAGGGGGAATGGTGGGCCCTTTATTTCCGTATGTCAATTTTAAGCGCGAATATTTGATTTAAAAGTACAATGAGCGCGTCGTCTACTAAGAGTAGGTTTAATTTAGTTAGAAAGAAATAAACGAACGAACAGGGGAATACAAACGCGAACAACAAGCATGTTAATATTTCCTAATTATTATATTTAGATGTGAAATTTTCTTATCGAATCTCCCACGTGCTTGAATTAGTCACCATAAAAATTTTCTGTCTCAAATGTTGATGGAAATTATCCTCATCTTCGACTCAGAAGATGAGGGATAATCCGAAACACTAGGGAAATTACTAGGGAAAATCCATTTTTTTTATGTTTGGAATTCAAAAATTTTTAAATCAAAGTCAAATTCATAGTTTCCAAATAGTTCACGAAGAAATAGTTCAATTCATAGTTCACAAATGAAATTTCATTGACACCTAGTATAGAACATATAAATTCAAACAAAATACTAAGCACTATACCTCATCGTCGCTTTGAATTTGGTCTGGATTTGGTTCAGCATAATCAAAAAAACCAACCACGATTCCTAGGTTTCTCTTCATCAGAATTCGAATCTGTATCGTGCTGGTTAAGACTCTCCTTATGTCTACGTTTCTTCCGTTTCTTACGAACGTTTTTTCCAAATATTTGGTAAACTATTAGGTTTTCCTGGACCAAAGAGCCTCGAGAATCTTAGAACCTAGAGAACATATGATAAAAATACAAAAACAAAAATAGTGGAAACAAATTCAATTTACCTTTCCATGCCGAAAATCTGGAAATAATTCAGTAACATCCACATTGGCATATTTAGAAGGTAGCATGGCTGCCAATGGTGTTTCCAATTTCTTTCTCTCAGCGTCATCAATGGATTTTACGGAATCCAGCTCTTTCTGTTCCTTAGCACTATTAGGAACAGGTGGAGGGGGCATGAGCTGGTCGTCTTTTTTGTATTTGTTTCATCGTCAGCATCGTAATCTTCATTATACGACTTTATCTAAAAATATAAAATGTAAAAAATATTGTTTATAAGAATTTAATTGCTTACCTCTTCATCTGCTAACTCATTAATATCAGAAAAAATCCACTGCAGATGGTGATTTAATGTCCACTGAAATAAACATCAGGATATCAAAATTACTGTTGAAAACAAAAATGTTAATATGTTGCAAGGATATAAAAATAATGTGTTAGGAAATAGATTTATTTTATTACATAAAGACCGTTATATTAGCGCTATAAAGAAATGAAGGTCAACCGATACCCCTAGAATTTATTATAAAGTAAGAAAACTATAAACTAAAGTTCCTTCTTGAGCAAAGGAGCATTTTATTTTCAAGAAATCAGTTAAAACTAAACAAAAGGAAAATACAATGAATAGTTCTCGTTGTTGCACCATATTCCGATGGAATTCAGCAAAACCGCAGATCTTTTTGATTTTACCTTAGGCCAAAAGTTAATGGAAATTACGATACATGGTGTCAAAATTATAATTTCATTTTCAACCAATTTTATTTTCAAAACTAATATCTCTACACCAAATTTGGTGATTCAGACATGACATGAAACCATTTTATGTTAAAATTGAAGTTACTGTAATATCATATCCGTAAGACCTAGAAAAAAAAGGAGTAGCACTCTTAGGGTGCATTCCGAGAGAAATCACGGAAAAACTGAATTTCCCCCACATTTGCACCGCTCCTTGGAAACCAGAGCCTCGCAGGGGCAGTGACTTTTTGTAATACTTATTTCTCTTGTCTATAAAATTGCAACTCAAAACCAACCCTTAACGTATACATACTCATATCATCTTGAGACTGAGAATGATATCCCTCCATTCGGTTTCAATGTCCTCTTGCTTAATTTCCATACTATGTAATTCTGAGTCGCTATCCACCTCCTCTTTAATTTTTTCGTTACCAATCATATCTCTAAGAAAAGAGCCAAGACCCAATCTGAAAAAAAAATCATGTAAGTAACTCCTATATTTGATTAACTGTTGAAAACATACTTTCCAAGGGGAAGCAAGTTGTTTTTGTGATTCCGAATCAAAGACATCACTTTCGAGCTGACCAGATTCATTAATGTTACCAAAAAAGAATCCAGTAAGGTTAACGCATTCCTCACTGTTATAGTTTTCATCTTCACTGTCACCCATAGTGTATTTAAAAAAGTTTTTTTTTTGACGAAAACTTTTCTTACTGTGCTGCACGCAAAAAAGACTTTAATGCACAATTACACACAACACAAATATTATCAAATCTTAAAAGTACCAATTCATCATCATATCATAATTATACCATAATTATACCAATTATTTAATGTTCTCTAAAGGTTTAGAGCCATGTGTAAACGTTTAGAGTCTTACACGATGTATTAAAAGTCCATAAAAAGCACAAAATATAAGAAGCTGATAACAAAGTATTACATGCATTTATTTATGCCTGGACCTGGACTTCCTATGGTTGACATATAACTGGCAGCTGGCAGTCGCAGATTTGACAGCTGACAACAGGTGTACACCACCGATTTATAATAAAACTAGATAAGCAGTGAATGGGGATGCGCAAGAAAATTTTAATTCTGATCACCGAGATGTATATATAAATAGAGGATCAGTACAATATTCCACTGCCTGATCAAATTGGTTCTGCGCACGGTATTACTGAGTGTGCGCACTGCATCCTTATAGTTGCGCGAATATTTAAATTCATACTTCTCCAGATAAATGAATTTTCTAACCATGTTTGAAATATGTAAGGTACATATTGAAGATTCATATCATATGGTGCATAATTATATATAGAATTATATGTGAAATATAAGGCAACAACCTACATTATCTTACTTTAATTTGTTGTATTTTCATGGAATAGGAACAAATTAAGGTTGTCGCCTTGCATTTTCGCACAGAATTCTGTAAATAATTATGCAATGCGTCACATAAGCCTAAAGTGTATAATAACATTAATAACACAAAATTGCATGTATGTATATGTACTACGAGGATTATATTTAATATATGACTTACAAATAACAATCTATTTGAAATTCATGATTTTAATACAATTACTCTCTATTTTTGATTCCAATATTCAAATTATGTAATTATAAGTAATGCAATACATTTTCGGTTTCTCAGACTTCAAAGTCCTTACGTACCCCAGTACTTACCCTTACCTTTACTTACCCAGTATTCTCCATTCTTTTCAAAAATCAACAGACATTTATAATAGTTGTAAGGAATGAAAAAATGATCTCAAGTATTTTTTATTTCATTTTGAGAAATAATACACAGAAATAATTTAAAATAGTTTATAATAATAATAATTATAAGCGTAACTAAGTAAATAAATAAATCGAACACATAGCACTGTCACTCAATTTTGAAAAAAATGTAGTTCATTTAGGAGTTGCCACCTCCATGAAAATGACCCGGAGACTCCAGGTTTCCACGAAGTATCTCCGGGCTCCGGGTTTCTTACGTTATTCTCTAGGTCAGCTTTGAAATTGAAATTTGTATTTATAAATTTATATAATTGCGAATCATATATAATAGTTCCATGTATATGTCGTTTAGAATATAGATTATTTGTTTGAATTCTGGCGCGTTTCTGTCTCTAGAGGGCAGTATCGGTACATAGTGCAATCTAGAGATGTTAATTTAATGTTAAATTAATTAATTTAACATTAAATTAACCCCCCCCTTCTCTCCCGCCACGGACACCAATCTCCGGGTCAGCAGTTCTCTGAGGTGGCAACTCTGTGGAAAGTTCATTATGTATTTTTTTAAGTGATCCCACAATATCAAAATTGAATAACAGAATATGAAATTAAAACAAACCTGATAAAGCTACTGATTTTTAAATAATATTAACTCGGAATACGTTTTTCTTATGAGTTCTCCGCACTCACTTTCAGTTTGTCGCTTAGCTATACTATAAAAACGTACTTTTAAGTATTGTAAAATAATAATAAAATCAACTCGTATGGAATGTTACAATAGGTTTTATCCAAAACACTTAAAGCATCTTCACTAATTAGATTTGTGTCTACTAGCTCCTTAATTACATTTTTTAGATGGTCCAATTTATCAGATAGCCGTTTTGATCGTGCCTTTTAATTCTTGTTTTAATTTTTTATTTTCTTCCCTAAGATCTCCTACTTGTTTGGTCAGTTTTCTTAGCGATACTCTAAAACAACACATTTCAATATATTACTTTTTGTAGAAAGTACTAGATATGATTAACACAGAATTTAATTTGCCTAAACTAAATACTATTAGATAAAAAAACTATTATTATACTTATGACATATTAGTCACAAAATTTTACGCATAATTGTCAAATGTTCGTAAAAACTTCCGTCTTCTCTTAGGGCTTAAGTTAAACCTTCACTATCTGTAGACGTATTGCTTTTGTCTTTGCTGGAGATGTGGTTGAGCTCTTGGAGAGTTGATCCAAATAATGATAAACTAAAATTATAATAATATAAGATGTCATATAAATATGGTATATAGATTACATTAACTATTAGATTTATTAAGATAGCAGCCAGTAATTTTAATTATAGTAGATAGTAGCTATAGTAGACAGCAGATAGTAAATTAAAATTAATTAGAATATTCATTAAATACTTTTCAAACATATTTACAAAATACAGGATAAAATTACCTCAATTCTTTACGTGCTTCAAAGAAAACATAAGTGTACGACTTAGTACAATCTATCTTTCTAGCTTCTTTTTATAAATTCTTTAGACACTTTTGTAACGAAACTTGTCGATGGTCGGCTGATGCTCTAAATCAATACCACCTTCTTGTAAAGTAGACCCCACTTCTAAAAAGAAAAAATCTTAAAAAATTTAGAAAAAAGACTGTCAAATGGGCTATACATAGGACACACTTGCAAACCGACAGTTTTCACTTCAGTTGAGATATATATTTAAATTTGTATACAACAAATTCTCACCGATATTCATGAGAAGTTCATTTCACTGGTTTTAAATTAACTGATAGCAATGCAAACTTTTTTAAAAACCCTCTTGTCATCAACGTATATATGTGAATCTTGTGTAAAAATGATCTGAACAAATAGCATTGTGTTATGGACAAATTTTCCTTGGGATCTCTGTCTACAATTGCTTGCATCCATGATTCATACTGTTCAGCAGTTAATCTAAAATAATAATTAAAATAATTAACATTATTTAAGTTTTTCACAAACCGAAATATTTATTTACCTGTAGTAGGCAATATTTTTAGTTTCTCCCTTGCCGATTTTTGCAAAAAGCAACAATACACTTCGGTAATATCTAAGTCTATTTATGCACAATGTATAAAGACTAAAGACGGGCTCACGATCGGAAAGTTTGCAGACATAACAATACAATATAATTATGATTCAAAACTAAAGTAAACACTAAATCTCAGCGAGAAAACACAATAAAAACAATTAAAACGCACAAGATTCAAGATGACAGATGACATTAAATATATTAAAATGGCTATCCGCATTGTCAAATAAAACCTAATGTCTTAAATGCATGTAAGCAGTAATACCATAGTTTTTGACAATTATCTCTCTATCAGAATTAAAATTTTCTTGCGCATCCCAATTCACTGCTTATCTAGTTTTATTATAAATCGGTGATTCTGATAGAGAGATAATTGTCAAAAACTATGGTATTACTGCTCAAGCGCATTTAAGACATTAGGTTTATTTGACAATGCAGATAGCCATTTTAATATATTTAATGTCATCTGTCATCTTGAATCTTGTGCGTTTTAATTGTTTTCTTGTGTTTTCTCGCCGAGATTTAGTGTTTACTTTAGTTTTGAATCATAATTATATTGTATTGTTATGTCTGCAAAACTTTCCGTTCGTGAGCCCAAGTCTTTATACATTGTGCATAAATAGACTTTTAGATATTACTGAACCGAAGTGTATTGTTGCTTTTTGCAAAAAATCGGCGAGGTGAAACTAAAAATATTGCCTACTACTAGGTAAAAAATAAATATTTCGGTTTGTGAAAACTTATGGGGAAAGGCTTCTTGTAGAAATTTTTAGTAATAAGAATAAGAATAGTAATAAGCATAAAGTTAAACCTTCGTTTATAATGACCCAGTTCATGCAGCAAATCCTTATTTTTAAAATTATTACTAAAAATTATGTTTACTGCATGAACTGGGTCATTATAAAACGAAGGTTTAACTTTTATGCTTATTACTATTCTTATTCTTATTACTAAAAATTTCTGCATGAACCCACCATTAAATAGTGTTAATTATTTTAATTATTATTTTAGATTAACTGCTGAACGGTATGAATCATGGATGCAAGCAATTGGCAGAGATCCCAAGGAAAATTTGTCCATAACACACAATGCTATTTGTTCAGATCATTTTACACAAGATTCTCAATATATATATAAGTTGATGACAAGAGGGTTTTGAAGAAGTTTACATTACTATCAGTTAATTTAAAACCAGTGAAACGAACTTCTCATGAATATCGGTGAGAATTTGTTGTATACAAATTTAAATATATATCTCAACTGAAGTGAAAACCGTCAGTCTCGCAAGTGTGTCCTATGTATAGCCACATTTGACAGTCTTTTTCTAAATTTTTAAGATTTTGTCTTTTAGAAGTGATGGGTCTACTTTACAAGAAGGTGGTATTGATTTAGACATCAGCCAACCATCGACAAGTTTCGTTACAAAAGTGTCTAAAGAACTCATAAAAAGAAGCTGGCAAAGATATATCGTAATAAGTCGTACACCTATGTTTTCATAAGCAGGTAAAGAATTTAGGTAATTTTATCCTGTATTTTGTAAATATGTTTGAAAGGGTTTAATGAATATTAAATTAATTTTTAATTTAACTAATTAATTTTAATTTACTATCTGCTGTCTACTATAGCTACTATCTACTATAAATTAAAATTACTGTCTGCTATCTTAATAAATCTAATAGTTAATGTAATCTATATACCATATTTATATGACATATTATTATCATTTTAGTTTATCATTATTTGGATCAACTCTCCAAGAGCTCAACCACACCTCCAGCAAAAAAAAGCAATATGTCTACAGATAGTGAAGGTTTAACTGGAAGCCCTAAGAGAAGACGGAAGTTTTTACGAACATTTGACAATTATGCGTAAGAATTTTGTGACTAATATGTCATAAGTATAATAATAGTTTTTAATACTTAATAGTATTTAGTTTAGGCAAATTAAATTCTGTGTTAATCATATCGAAAAGTACTTTCTACAAAAAGTAATGTATTGAAATGTATTGTTTTAGAGTATCGCTAAGAAAACTGACCAAACAAGTAGGAGATCTTAGGGAAGAAAATAAAAAATTAAAACAAGAATTAAGTCTCAAAGGCACGATCAAAACAGCTATCTGATAAATTGGACCATCTAAAAGATGTAATTAAGGAGCTAGTAGACACAAATCTAATTAGTGAAGATGCTTTAAGTGTTTTGGATAAAACCTATTGTAACATTCCATATGAGTTGATTTTATTATTATTTTAGTGAGTGCGGAGAACTCATAAGAAAAACTTATTCCAAGTTAATATTATTTAAAAATCAGTAGCTTTATCAGGTTTGTTTTAATTTAATATTCTATTATTCAATTTTGATATTGTGGGATCACTTAAAAAAATACATAATGAACACCGTAGAGTTGCCACCTCAAGCCGGGCACAGACATGCGGTATTCGGCGAGTACCGAATAACAAATATTTGCTATTCGGCAAGTAGCGACTAGTGTGGATGGGTTGCTCGTGACGAATATTCGCTATTCGGTGTTTCCCACTGTCAGTCGGTATTTTGGCCCGAGTCAAAGAAGAAATATTCGCCATTGCACTCGATACACATATTCGCGCAAATTACGTGTGGTATTTTTGTATTTGTGGTCAAATTTAGTGTATTTTGTTTGTAAAAATGGAGTGGAGTAATGAGAATATTGGCATTTTTGGATTTCTATGAAGCTGAATCGATAGTATGGAATTCAGGGCATAATGACCATAAAAAACAGAAATCTTGTCTATGATGCTTGGAAAAGAATAGACAGAAACATGGGCGGGAGATATTCTGTTGCAGAGGTTAAGAAAAAAGATTCGCTAATGGCGTCGTTTAGGGCTTGTCAGAATAAAGTTAAGGAATCTACATCTACAAAACTACATCTACATGTACAAAATATCTACATCTACAATAAATATGCACAACTCATAACTATAAAGGCAGCAGCATAAATTATCATTGTTTCACTATCCATTTTAATTTGAACGAATATTCGTTGTACCCACACCGAGCAGTCTTCGGCAACTACGCCGAATGTGTGTGCACCCTGTTCGCCAAATACAAATTAATTTTACGAAGTTGCTCGGCGAATAGCGAATAATCGCGATTCGCCGAATACCGCATGTCTGTGCCTGGCTTCAGAGAGACCGCTGACCCGGAGATTGATGTCCGCGGCGGGAGAGGGGGGTTAATTTAATGTTAAATTAATTAATTTAACATTAAATTAACATCTCTAGATTGCACTATGTACTGATACTGCCCTCTAGAGACAGAAACGCGCCAGAATTCAAACAAATAATCTATATTTTAAACGACATATACATGGAACTATTATATATGATTCACAATTATATAAATTTATAAATACAAATTTCAATTTCAAAGCTGACCTAGAGAATAACGTAAGAAACCCGGAGCCCGGAGATACTTCGTGGAAACCCGAGTCTCCGGGTCATTTTCATGGAGGTGGCAACTCTAAATGAACTACATTTTTCAAAATTGAGTGACAGTGCTATGTGTTCGATTTATTTATTTACTTAGTTACGCTTATTATAATTATTATTGTTATAAACTATTTTAAATTATTTCTGTGTATTATTTCTCAAAATGAAATAAAAATACTTGAGATCATTTTTTCATTCCTTACAACTATTATAAATGTTGATCTTTGAAAAGAATGAACAATACTGGGTAAGTAAAGGTAAGGGTAAGTACTGGGTACGTAAGGACTTTGAAGTCGGAGAATCCGAAAAATGTATTGCATTACTTATAATTACATAATTTGAATATTGGAATCAAAAATAGAGAGTAATTGTATTAAAATCATGAATTTCAAATAGATTGTTATTTGTAAGTCATATATTAAATTTAATCCTCTTAGTACATATACATGCAATTTTGTGTTATTAATGTTATTATACACTTTAGGCTTATGTGACGCATTGCATAATTATTTACAGAATTCTGTGCAAAATGCAAGGCGACAACTTTAATTTGTTCCTATTCCATGAAAATACAACAAACTAAAGTAAGATAATGTAGGTTGTTGCCTTATATTTCACATATAATTCTATATATAATTATGCACCATGTCATATGAATCTTAAATATGTACCTCACATATTTCAAACACGGTTAGAGAATTCATTTATCTGGAGAAGTTTGAATTTAAATATTCGCGCAACTACAAGGATGCAGTGCGCACACTCAGTAATACCGTGCGCAGAACCAATTTGATCAGGCAGTGGAATATTGTACTGATCCTCTATTTATATATACATCTCGGTGGTGTACACCATCGACATTAAAAATGTATTGAGTGTCTGAGCTGCGCGTAACTCTAGTAGAAAGAGAGGGAAAACCTCGGCGACATCTCGGTCCTTGTTTGCTTACCGGCAGGTATGGTCCATGATTTTTAAGATACGTCACTGGGTGCTTTTCCATTTACTGAACACAAGTCGACACTAGTCGACTCGTGTCTCCGAAAGGGCTTTCATTTGATTTGTGTCGCCATGAGTCGTCGACACAAGTCACCAAACAGACTCTGCTAGACAGCAGAGTTCGCGCTGAGAGTGAGTGTAAAAGTAGTAACAATCTAAACGAACGCGGCAAAGCAGAATATATAGTGGAGAGTTAATGCGAAATCTGATTGAAGAAAATGAAAGTAGGTGACAAATATAATAATTTGTAGTAACTACTTTCAACAACTTTTGCACGAAACTACTAACCTAGCGAGCGTTCCATTTACCCATTTGATGAGAGTCAACCAAGAAGACTAGAACTAAGGAGACCGAACTCGTTCGGTATCTAGGGATCAAATCTGTCCGCCTCCAGGAGGCGCTGTAAACAGTAATGTACTCGAGTCACGTGATGAGCAGCGGTCAGCGGTCCACATGTGAATGTTTATCATAGAAAACCATGCTATGGTTTTATATGACGTTTATCATTAAGCTGTCAAAGCGGGTGCTTACATGCCGTTTGGCTTTAACAAAAATAAATATGGAATTATAAAAATATAAATATAAGAAGCGGTCCGAATAACGGACATTATTTCAAATTACTGATGTATGTACGAAACGAAATATTTTCCTTTGTTGTATTGTTAACGTTGAAGCACATAACATGAAATATTTTGAGTAAAATTTCATATTGATCATTGCGAAAAATTTGTAATTGCAGACATTACTTGTGTAAATTCAATATAATATTCAACAACAACAAATTAACGAAAAATATTGAGCTGTCTGTCAAATGTATTCGCACCACGGACATTCACACGGACTCTAACCTCTAATGCACACAGATTAGTAGAGAACCACGGTATACGTATAGATATCTGTTTATATACCGTAGCAACCAGAGTACACAACTGTTTACAGCGCCTCTGGAGGCGGACATATTCGAGCCCGTCGCGTTATACATCGAAAGCCGCAGTTCGGTCTCCTTAGTTCTAGACTTCTTGGAGTCAACAGTAGTTGACACCAGTCGACACAAGAGTCGCTGGGAGTCGTGTAAATGGAAAGCACTAACTGCCGGCGGAAACGTCTTTAGTCTATCGATCGAGTAAACGACCAATCATAGAGCGTTAGAAAGAGAAAAATATGTCGCCCAGGTTTTCCCTCTCTTTCTACTGTAGTTTAGTTGCGCAGTCTGCAATCACCAGTCCAGTTCTATATGTCGATGGTGTACACATATATCTAGGGTGTTCATCAATATATACATCTCGGTCATATATCTAATACTCCTATATTGCTGGTTCCCATAGGTAGAGGTGTCACGGGGTAAGTGAGACAGCACATGACTACTTGACCTATTGTGCGCAAGCGTCACGAGTAATTGGCTGTGTGTGACTGGATGTTCAATTCTCGGGCATGCGCGTAAGACTCGAAGTAGTTACGAGAGAGAGACAGACGCATATATGTCTGCACCGTGGTGATTTCGCCAATCTCCAGACCCTTCTAGCAAAATAGGAGTATTAGATATATGATCTCGGTGGTACATCATAGATAAAATAAGGTGTACATAATCGACATTAAGAATGGACTGGCTGTCTGAGCTGCGCGTTGACAACTCTAGTAGAAAGAGACGGAAATCCGGCGACATCTCTGTCTTTGTTTACTAGCAGTGACGGCTCTAGGGTTTCAGGGCCCCGTTCAAAAATTCTAAATTTTGAAAACACAAAAGGTGAAGCGTTTAAATGAGTTTAAAATAAGAGTACAGATGAGTAATGATGATTGTACTAAAGGTTTTCAATAGAAATATAACTATGCATGGACGAATACAATATGTTGGTTCTTGTAAATAATGTACTTCCCTTTAATATGAAGCCGCAAACTTTCTAATGCAGCAAATAACCTGTAAGTTTAATACTTTATAAGTGATTGAAACAATTGAGAAAAAGCGGCTCGATTCTTTGACCAATGTTTCAATCTTTGTTTATTTTAGACAGGTTCATATACTTTAATTGTTATTCTGTTTGTCACATTGAAAATTAGATTTATATATAAGTGGTCAAGAAGTATAAAATATTGTATAATTTTATTCAAATTAAATTAATTATGTAATAAATTAAAGAAATTTAAATTAAAATTAAATAAAGATCAATTTATTTTAATAACCTAAAATAATTGTATAATAAAAGTATAATATTATTGTAATGGTTGTTTTATTTAGTGGACAGCCGCATCAAGGAAATCAAGTTAAAGAAGAAATTTTTAAGGCTATAAATGATATAACTGAGTTTTTTTCCAACTTAGCCGCAGATATATTAAAGAGTAATGATATCTTCCCGATGATAATGTATATTTTCCTGTGATTGTTTAACACTTGGACACACACAATCACAAACTTGGCATTTTGCCGGCGGGTATGGTATTTTTCAAGATACGGTACCGACAGGTGGGAAACGTCTTTAGTCAACTACCAATCATAGAGCGTTAAAAAGAGAAAAATATATCGCCCAGGTGTTCCCTTTCTTTCTACTGGAGTTAGGATGCGCAATCGTCAATCACCAGTCCATTCTTAATGTCGATGTGGTGTTCATCATAGAAACCTATGAAGCATAGGTTTTCATGGTAAGAATGAATATAGCGTTTTCGGATAACCGCTGCTAGGTGTTCGATGTTTGGAAATATTGACATATACAAATTATAAAAGTATGGCGTTATAAAAGATGTCAGGCAATACAGTCAATAGCATCGACATTAAGGCCCTCTGCACAATTAACATAAACGTAAAATTAACCACAACCACAAAGATGGAGTTATATGAAAATAATGTTCTTGTCTACAACTAATTCAGTTAACATTAGCATTAGGAATGACCTTCAATCGTCAATAACCGGAGACATAAAGAGATGAAATTATTTTATCTTTACGCTTAAAATTACGTTTTGCTAGTTATACCAACCTTGTGTCTGTACTCTCGTGAAATATGGGTTGAGGGTTACCCTAAATATAGTAGTAACTAACACTAATTAATACTAAATTACTACAATGTTAGATAAGAGTTCGATGTCCATCATTTCTTCTAATTCCAGTGTCGTTTCTGATTTTTCACACAAAATGTTTTAATTTAGTGAAATTGGCTAAACTGAATCCTCTATGCGGGAGTTTTAAAATACACGATGTTACCCAGATTTGTTGTGGACAAAACATAAAAATTACAGTTGCGCTTATGGTTATGGTTGTGGTTATCTCAATTGTGCAACAGGACTAAGAATGGAATGGTCTGAGCTGCGCGTTGATAACTCTAGTAGAAAGAGGGAAAACCTGGGCGACATCTCTGTTCTTATTTACTTCCCGACAGTATGGTTTTTTCAAGATACGGGCACTGCCAGTGGAAACGTCTTTAGTCAACGACCAATCATATAGCGTTAGAGAGAGAAAAAATGTCGTCTAGGTTTCCCTCTCTTTCTACTGGAGTTTGGATGCGCAGTCGTCAATCACCAGTCCAGTTCTATATGTCGATGGTCAATAGTTATTCAATCACAGTACACTCGACATCCACATATCCGAACTTTTACGTTCCACAAAATTCCACATTTCCGAACTTTCTTCACCTCGGGATAACCGAACCTGGTGCATGCGCAAAGGGTTTTTCTGGCTGATTCGACAGCAATATTCGACATTCGACGGCGAGTTCCGGTTGTGTGGAAGTACAAGTTTGGAAATATCGTAGAAAAAAGTTCGGAAATATCATGAGTTCGGAAATTTGGAGTTCGGATATGTGGATGTCGAGTGTAGTTACCAAATAAACAAATTCAAATCAGGTTAATTCTCTAAAGGGAATTGTTAAGAATAACAACTGAAAATAGTTGTTATGCTCAAGGTTAGTTGCTACTTTAAATGCTGGATTTAAACGGGTCGATTTTCGCCGTGCGGCTTGTCGCTTCGATATCACCTTGCCATAGCCGCATCGCTACTCCATTTACACAGTTGCATAAAATCGCAAGTCTCTTCTCTTCTTTTATCTATGATTGCAAGCGACCGTCATTTGTTTCGAAAAATATTAATTAGAACCGCGGTGCCGGCATCAAAATAGTTAGTGAATCAATTATCATAGAAAACCATGCTACGCGTAGCATGGTTACTGTTTCTTCCTTCAATCACTGACTAAAAAGCGATCAAATTACACTCGAACCCCTCTTATTGTACCTTCGCTTAATTCACATCCTCTGTTATTTCACCACGTTTCCCCCTATTAGGTCGCCAAACCGTCCCGGTTAAGTCGCCGCCTGTAAAAGTTTTAGAACTACGTTTGGAAATTGGATTCTCGCATGAATATGTACATTTTTATTGAAAAAAATGATTGTTTAATACATTTATTGATTTAAAATAGGTTAGGTGTCTTTTAAAAATATTTTATCTTTAAAATATTCATTCAAGTGGAAAATTGAACTTTGTCACGCACGACTGGGTATACGTACATTGATTTTTCGTTCAGTTGGCTCATTTTTCGTTATAACAAGTGCTGTGGTATATCTCTAAATATTTCTTTTTGCAGCTAAAACACGAAAAAGTTGAGGTTATGATCGCGACTTAAGAGAGGATAAATTTCGCGACTTAAGCGAGGTAATGATGCACGGATTTGGCGACTTAAGAGGGGTTCGAGTGTAATTGAGGTTTGTATATATCATCCGTACCCGCACCCCTCTTTTATGAATTTGCTATCTTAGTGGCTTCTCTATTATATGTGCTGGTTTTTTATCTTCGTTTTAAGTTTTTGTACTGATATGGTAAGACGCATTTCTCGAATAATGTACTTGAGAGCTGCTAAACGAACATCATTTTTTCTATAATCTTGTTCTCTTGGGTTCCATAAGCAGGATGCCTTTCATAACATTCCAAAAAGAGTATGGGATTATTTTTATCCATGGTTAGTACCTCTTTAAATTTTCAGTGCACAAAGACAATACACCTTGTCCATAGATAAAAGAAGAGATAGATGGAACTCTTTAATACAATTACACTCGAACCCATCTTAAGTCGTCAAATCCGTGCATCATTACCTCGCTTAAGTCGCGAAATTTTGCCTCTCTTAAGTCGCGATCATAACCTCAACTTTTTTGTGTTTTAACTGCAAAAAGAAATATTTAGAGATATACCACAGCACTTGTTATAAAGAAAAATGAGCCAACTGAACGAAAAATCAATGTAAGTATACCCAGTCGTGCATGGCAAAGTTCAATTTTCCACTTGAATGAATATTTTAAAGATTAAATATTTTTAAAAGACACCTAACCTATTTTAAATCAATAAATGTCTTACACAATCATTTTTTTCAATAAAAATTGTACATATTCATGCGAGAATCCAATTTCCAAACGTAGTTCTAAAACTTTTACAGGCGGCGACTTAACCGGGACGGTTTCGCGACCTAATAGGGGGAAACGTGATGAAATAACAGAGGATGTGAATTAAGCGAAGGTGAAATAAGAGGGGTGTACACTCGAACCCCCTCTTATTTCACCACAAGCATAGAAGTATAAGCACCGAACATAAACAAGAGACTAGAAGACCCACTCTCCGTCGGTATTTTGATCGAGCGGTTACAAAAGGCCAGCCGCCAATTTACGGCTGTAGAACAGTTTACGGGGGTATTTGATAAGTACTCGGACTTCCTAATTCGCGAGCGTTGTTACGGGGGACGGTAAAAATGCACTTTGGTATGTTGTGAATATGGATTTGTATTGAATTGAAATATTTTATTGGAATAAAACAATGTGAATAACATCAGAATGTTTATTAAACTGATTACATTGCAATATTGAGTAAGACCAATATAGGTAACAGATAAGTTATAACAGACAGATAATTAACATTATATTCACAAATTTTTTAAAATTGTTAATTTAGTAAGTGTTTTTTGTTTTTTTTTTTTTCTTTTAATATCACAGTTTGCGAACTTTACTGTATAAAATAAACGAAGTCACAAGGATGCGTAAAATGTACATTCTTTAATAATGTTTTGATATTAGTTCATATAGAGTCGGCTGAGGGCAGTTTATTGAAGTTTTCAATGAATATATTTTCTAGTTGCACTATATATTCCACTATATTAAGTGAAGGCACTGTTAAACCGCCGAATGGTAAATTTCTTATTTACCATTCTTATTTCTTAATTAGAAAGTGAACTTTATAGTCTCTTGTTTATGTTCGGTGGTATAAGCACAGTTCCACAAAACATCTAAATAGACATAGTTTATGGCGGCACTTCACTTGACGTAGCGTATTCGTATATTTGTTGTATTCGCCCAAAAACGGTGATGTGTAGAGAAGCTATTCGCTATATTTGCTTTATTTGTACAAATAACGCGAATAGCGCTAACAGCAAATACGCGTTTCCTTCCACTTGTCGGATTTCTATCACACATCAAAGAAGTCAAATAAAGCGAATATTTGCGGTAACGGTCCACACTTGGTTCCACCAGCGCCGTCTTCGTCATGGTCTTTTAGTAACTTTATACTTATGTAGATTTAACATGTATTGGTAATAAGTAGCATTCAGGTAATAAGATACCATATATTCTTTTAACTGTGCCGAAGCCGTCTAATAAATTAAACCATAATTAATGCCATATTTCCTGCTCAAGTAAATACCAAGAAGACTAGAACTAAGGAGACCGAACTGCGGCTTTTCGCTGTATAACGCGACGGGCTCGAATATGTCCGCCTCCAGAGGCGCTGTAAACAGTTGTGTACCCTGGTTGCTACGGTATATAAACAGATGTCTATACGTATACCGTGGTTCTGTACTAATATGTGTGCGTTAGAGGTTAGAGTCCGTGTGAATGTCTGTCGAGCGAATACAATTGACAGACGCTCGATATTTTTCGTTAATTTGCTGTTATTGAATATTATATTGAATCTACACAAGTAATGTCTTTGCAATTACAAATTTTCGCAATGATCAATATGAAAATGTACTCAAAACATTTCATGTTACGTGCTTCAACGTTAACAATACAACAAAGGAAAATATTTCGTTTCATACATACATCAGTAATTTGAAATAATGTCCGGTTATTCGGACCGCTTCTTATATCACACAATGCAACACAGCACTTTTGAACCATATTTATTTTTGTATGTATTTTTGTTAAAGCCAAACGGCATGTAAGCACCCGCTTTGACAGCTTAATGATAAACGTCATATAAAACCATAGCATGGTTTTCTATGATAAACATTCACATGTGGACCGCTGCTCATCTCGTGACATCGAGTACATTATTGTTTACAGCGCCTCTTGGAGGCGGACAGATTTGATCCCTAGATACCGAACAAGTTCGGTCTCCTTAGTTCTAGACTTCTTGGTTAGTAGTCAGTTAGCCTTTTCTGACAGTCAGCGGCTTAACACTCCTTGAATCGTTTGTATGAGTTTCGCAAAGATCTAGAAAACGTAATATGTTCTATGGCATAGATAACTATCATGAAGCATGGATTCATAATTCCCTGCGGTGTTCTGTGCTTAAAGCCACTCAAAGGACAAAGGTTTGTTTTCTTTTCCATAACTTTTGTTTAAATACAAGCAATATTTTCTTTTCTATAACTCTTGTTTAAAAGTAGGTTAAAATTCAGTTGCTCACAGCACAGATAAAACGACAGAGAGAGAATCATGATAGAATTATTGTCAAGTCAGCATCTCAGCTATAATATTTTAGGCTCAGTAAATTGGTCAGCTGCTGAGATCAAAAAAGTGTCAGCCACGTCCATTCAGGGAAGTAGCTAAGTTAGCTACTCAGCCGCTGACCGTCCCTGAATTAGTGTTGGTCCTATTCGGAATGTAAAATCGGAAAGTTTCCGATTTTTAAAATAATCGGAAGGTTCCGATTGCTACCGAACATTCCGAAATGTGAAATGCGGCGGATGCCGATAGCTTTTAGCTTTTACTTTCCACTCAATCGTCCTTCCTATCCGTACGTACCGAGACGCTGAATCGCCCATTGCCGGTTGCGGGAAGTTTTGACCGAAGAATTGACGATTTAATTTCTTTTAACATTCCACATTCCGAATTTCGGGGATACGAACGAGGTACGGGTTCGGTTTATTTAGTTATCTAGTGGTCAGCTGTTATTTTTACGCGCTCTCAGCTAATTGAATAAGTATAATTAAAAAGGAAAGAGTTAAAATAATATAATAAAATCAATTTCAAATTGTATATAATCAAAATATTAACGTGGTAGAAAAAACAACTCACTTGGAAAAACAAAACAATTATAAATTATGATTTTGTAGAACAGTAAACATAAAATAAAATAAGTAAACATAAAGTAACTACATACTTTTTATCAATAATTAAAAGTTGAACAATAATTAAAAATAATAAATAAAATAAGCTTAAAATGATATAAAAAATATTTTGTCTAAATTTTTAGAATGTATAGGATTTCGTCTTGTATTTGTTAATTGTCCCGATTTAGAAAATACTCGTTCAGAAGGCACTGATGACTGATGATGCTGGGCAACCGAGATAAAATATCTAGGTTGCCCAGTATTTAACAAATAATTTTTATTGATCCGAAGCTCCATTTAAATAGACTGAATCGCCTGTGTTTTTGTTAATACTGTAATAATATGGCAGTGAAAGACTGATTTCTATCTGGAATAAATACAAAATATTTTCTGCCCGTCCAGCAACTCTCATTATTATTATTTTTTAATTTAGAAAATAATATGCCGGCAGTCATAACATGTTGTAAAATTACAGAATGAACTAGTAATGTTATTAATGTTATTAGGTATTTTTATAATAGTAGTGTGGTTCATAAGCCAAACAAAGACACCTTTTGTTACTTGCATGCCCAGCGCTCATTTCCATAAGAAACTAGACGTAGCGTTTCGTCGTCGTTTTCGGAATGTAAAATAATCGGAATATATTCCGATTTTAAAAAACATTCCGAAATGCAACATTCCGATTCTTAAAATCATCCGATTCTGCCCAACTCTACCCTGAATGCGCCCATTGTTTTCTATGGTCATGTTGTAAAGAATGTCAAGTTAGGTTAGTCAAATTACAAAAACAAAGCCTCTATTATTATTTATGCAAGTTGCAAAAAAGCAGCGGTCATTTCTGTAGTGCTGCAAACTTTTTTGTATTTTGTGATATTTAAAGAAAATCATTATTTAGTGTTGGTATTAAATACATTGTTGTTATTAATAATGTCGAAAAGGAAATTAGAAGGAAAAGAAGACAAGCATATAAAAAAGTTAAAAACTAATTCTGGATTTTGGGCCACTGGTCTACTGAAAACGATGGAAGATCCTAAATTTATTGTAAAATCAGATGATTTAGTGACAGTTATAAAGGATGCCTATCCAAAAGCTGAATTTCATTATTTAGTGCTGCCAAAGCAAAATATAAGTAACTTAAAGGCTGTAACAAAAGGACCATATTGATTTACTTACTCATATGGAAACAATAGCCAAAGGATTTATAAAGGAACAAATATAAAACAAAAAAATTTAAATTAGGTTACCATGCTGAAGCGAGCATGCTTCGATTACATTTACATGTTATTAGCGATGACATGAATTCAGTTTGTCTAAAAACTAAAAAGCATTGGAATAGTTTTAACACTGAATACTTTCTTGACTCAGCAGGTAAAAATGTTTTGTAATATTATGTCATATTTATAATCTTATTTTCAGATGTGTTAACTAATTTAAAACAAAATGGAAAGGTGATTTTACCTAGCAGAGACATTTGTAAAAAGTTTATGAATTTACCTTTAAAATGTCATAAGTGTGATTATAAACCAAAGAATATGCCTGACCTAAAGAAACATATATTAGAACATCTGAGTTAATAATTTGATATACTTTTTATAAATAGACCGATAATTTTAATTAAACCATAACGGCAATTTAATTAGTACCGAAAATTGATTACCGAAGTATCAAATCTGGTGAATGTGAAGAGAATATATTATCGTTCTGACCTACACCTAACCTCGTGAGATACTTTTACATACACAGCCATGTCTTAGCAGAGGTAGCAAGACTATTGGAGGTGGAATTCGAATCTGCTGACAGAAGTTCAGTAAATGGCTCCTATTGTCACAATCTGCTACTATGCGGTAGATATCACTATCCGACGCACGTTCTGGGAATCTATTCAAAACGCAACCACACTCGGCATTGCAGTAACCTCAGTATGGGCCTATGGAGAATGAACGAATTGCCTTCTCATTTCTGAATTATTTATAAATGTAATCATATTCAATAAATAATAATATTATTAATTTGCTTTTATTAATTCGCAAACATCGGTGTTGTAATATTTAGATGCCACATAGCACAAATGTGTTCTAATTCAACATAAGGAACGTTGGAGTTATACTCTAAAACTAGCACAAAGCAAGGCTCTTATAGAGGATGTATGTGTTAAAAGAGCCAAAAGCCACCTAAAATTAATAGGAACCAGCTAAGAATAGTTACAGGGTACTTAACGGTGCATGCCCCAGTTAACAATGGGAATATACAATGGAGAAACCTAAAATACAATGGAAAAAATAAACAAAATGGGAATAACAATGGAGATCTCGGCTGCAAACTGTGTGGTAATGAGATCGAGACCATTCTCCACATTCTGTCAGACCGTGAGGCATTAAATCGCAGGAAACAGGAAATCTTTGGGGACACAAAAGTGTCTATGGAGACATACAGCACCTCTCCTATGGACCTGTATCGTCCTCTGAAAGGCACCAGAGAACAGGAGTGGTGTGATGAGGGACTTGGGAAAAATGAGCCTATAGGCTGCAGTCCCCCGAGTATTATGGACCACTCTCAATAAAGGAAAAAAAAAACAAAATTGAAACACAATATGATTTCTTGAATGTTTTCGACATTAGTTTTAATCAGGTCTTCATCGTTCAAAAGACCAGAGGTGGCCGGTGAAATTTGAAATGCTTGTATTTTCAGATAGGAGGTATGGGACCCACATCATATTTTAGGGAGTGATTACTAGACCTACGTAGAAGGCTATAATAGCAAAAAAAAATCAAAAATGAAGATCTTGCTGAAAATTAAGGCTTGCAAAATATTTGTGAAAATTTATTTACGAGTATTTTTGTACGAAAATACGAGCATATCAAATTTCACCGCAAGACTGCTGATATTTTTGAACAGCCTAATGTTTAGAGCTTTAACGGCTTATTACAAAGGCCAGGTAGAATAATAATAGTAATAATACCTATCCTATATTTTACTACGAAGTGTAACTTTAGAGATCTTTTCTAAGATGTGTAGTGAATGGATGTCTATTATCATTGTTCGCCAAGGCGCTGTGGGCGCGAAGATTATTTCGGTAACGTATTTGCTTTACTGTTCGGAGTTTTCAAATTGCGGACGGAGCAAACATGTGGAACGGAATTTTGTAACGTTATTTTAAAGTAATGCTCCATTGTGTTACCTTAATTTAAAGTAACCTTTGAAACAAGAATGGAATCATTGAAAGTGTAACCATATAGTCGTGGTTACAGCTCTGTCGCCGTTTGCCATAGTCCTGGTTTGGGATCTGTAACTGTGATGTAACCGTGTTATGATTGATTGTCTGGCGTGTGGCTTGTCACTCTTTACGTGGCAGTCATATCAGTCGCAACAAAATTATTGTGGTATATCTGCAGCCTGGGACAATAAATCCACACCGAAGTTCATTATTTAATTACTCAGTTAAATGGATAAATCTAAAAATAAAATTTCACTACATATGTCCAATATATTTAATATTTTATTATATCAAGCAATAAGTAAAATTAAAAATACAAGCAAAGTAACTTTTAAATACTAGACGTTTTAATCTGTATTTTCAAAAATCGTTTTGTGAAGAAAAATGTAAACTTGTCAAAAAACGTAAACAGGAAAATTTTCGAGAACTGGATTATAAATCCATACCATCAAAAATACACAGTATGTTATAATCCAATGATTGGTACAGAATACAGTATGATAATGTAATACCTCAACACATGACGAGAATCCTTAAAAGTATAAGTAACGAGGAGGAGTTTGCATATTGCTCCAAAGTGTAAGTGAGAATGAAAAATCCACTCTCTAGAATTCGAAAAACTTACACAGAGAAATCATGAATGGAAAGACAACCACAACATGACTTTCCAGCTACCCAGCGCAGTAAAATGAAAAAAAAAACACTAGCTCGTGTATAATATATATATTTATAAAGCGATAATCAAACACAAGCAACATAAAAAAATACGGTTTTCCTTCTGAAGTACACAAAAAAATTATGAAGATTATTTTACAAAACATACTTTCTTTAAAAAAGCCTACCGATATATGTAACATAAATAATTTATAATAGCATTTAAATAACAGGCTTTCTGCAAAACCTAAATATTTAATAATAAAAATATTTGCACATTTAGTAATCTCAGATTATAAAATCACATTTTGGTTATCATATTCTATATACTTTTAACATCAACCAAAAATAGCATACAATAATTATAATAAACTATGATAAAACGATATGTATGCTATTTTTAATAAGTGGAAGGAAGATTTCAGACAAATTATTAAGACTCAATGATGGAACACTACAAATTACGTGCTGTTATCATTTTTTTTGACATACTAAAAATTCGTGTTGGAAAACTATAAATAATGATAAATTCAGCATCAAGGAAAAGAGACGTCTTATTAAAAGGGGCTGATTATAATTTCGGCTATTGGAACGATAACTAAGTTTACCAAGTAATTTTTTTCTTTGGCTACCATAAATGTTTTACTAAATTAGTCGATCTTAGTGAATAACAAAAAAAAACTATGGATGCAAAACAATCTCCTGGAAAACAATATTTTACAGAAATAATAAATATTGTCAAGTAGGTTAGTGTGATGATATGCTTAATGATAGACTAAAAAAATAATAATACAAACTTAACTATATCGCGGTACGTAGGTAATGTCTTCAATTCTAGGATATACATAAAAAATATTGCCACTTTTGTGTATTATTTTCTGCAATGGACTAAGGTTTAGTATCATTAGTTATCTAAAAGTCAAATATCACAGTAACAATTTGCACAAAAGTATTTTATTTCAAATACCAAATTTTAATTCCGGCAGTTTAAAAAGTCTTGGTTATTTTGAGCATTGAAAAACTAAATAAACTTGCATATCGAATTAGACGCGGACTATTTTTAATGATACATTACCTACATACGGAATAAACCTACAAACGGTGCTTTAACAGATTCACGTAATTCACTAACACATAACCGCGCATACTGTGTTATTAATAATAAGGTAACAAACTATTTCAAAATAAATAGTCATGGTCTAGTGTCGAATACGTTCCCACAAGGTGTGCCTCAGAGAGGCCCTAGCAGGACTGAGCTCGCATGGACTGGGAGTCGGTGGACTGAAACCCTCATCAGCAGATAAGGTCAAGTCCTCTTCTTCCTCTGAACTTAACAATTGTTCCAAGGCAGCTGTACCGTGAAAGCTCTAAGAAAGAGAAACAAAAAAGTGTTAGAAAATCTTGCCTAGGTAATATACGACTTTGAAACTAGTTTCAAGTCGTTGGTATAACGTTTCTGTCTCCAATTTTTATGCACAAACTTTATTTTCCCACATTTGCTGCTTTTGTTTTCAGTTTTTTTTTTACTTTTCTCATAAATTGTAATAAAGTCAGTCTACTTACAGTTGTTCATAATTTTTATACAAAGATATTGAAAGTTGAATATTATATCAATTGTATCCAATAGTTTGTCATGGATTTCCTCCACATTATGTATACAGAATCGTCTTTAAAACTATAGGATTATCCTTCGTTCTTGATAATATACAATGTACGGGATTCTATTACCTAGTAATGGATCCTGTCATACATAAGCTCCCCACTTATCCAGAACTCATTTACTTTCTCTAGAATGACAATATTTTAAACATACTTTTTAAAGAGAACAACATCTATTGTATATAATATGAAGGCCCACTCATTTTTTAGTCACTTTATTTTTTGTGTGGTGCATGTGTAATTTATCTTTTTATTTAGTGGACAATCCTCCTCTTCGTGATTGCTCGAAAAAGTATGTGTTATACTTAACACAAAGAAACCTACCAAGCTGAGTTTATAATACTCAACGTTTCTATCAGATATACAACAGAGAGTTCAGAGCCAATCAGTATAAATCAATAAATGGTATAAACGAGGTAAATTGTAAGATCAAATCTTTTAAAAGTGTGATATAGAAAAACACCGGTTCTTATTTTTTATTGAAAAGGTAATAAAAAAATTAACTCAAATGTTTGTACTTTACGTGCGTTTCGCCAATATCATCATCTTATTGGCAAAACGCGCATCGAAAGTACAAAAAAGTGTTTCGGTGTTAAGTGGTGAAAAGTGTTCAAGTTTCTACTCTGAAGGTTCCAATTCTCCTCCTGTAAACATAATCTCATTTATTACTTGTACAACAGTTACAACATAAATCATTGGTCGATAAAACTATGATGTACATTAATTAGCTTCTGAAGCTTCCATATGTATATATGTATGTATAGGTATGTAATATAATTATTATGATTACAATTTTTAGGGCCAACTTCTTTCGATTTTTATTTTTCATTTGACACTGACGCAACTAAACCTAAGTACGGCCCTGTCATGCAACAAATACTTATACTCGGACCAGCGAACAGATATATGTACATAGTAAAGGAGTAAATTTTTTGTGCTGTAGTTGTGCTATACAGTGCAATGCTTTTATCGACTTTTAATACGACCAGTCGGCATGCATATAAGTGCGCAGTTTTTTAAATAAATTGTTCAATGATTGAGTTTATCACACAATAATTGAATTTTATATTATTTTTGGTTAGTGTAAAACTTCTTAAACTTATAGTATCTATCTTTATTATATAGGGTGATTGATCGAAACCATTCACTAGAAGTACAGTGGAGCATCGATTATCCGAACTAATTGGGAACCAGGGTGGTTCGGACAAGGGCGTAGCCAGGGGCGGGGGCGATCGCCCCCCCAAAGGGTCAAGTAAAAACCAACAAAATACTCGGGAATATGCGGTTGCAGTTGCCTGTAGTGACCTTTTTTTTTTTTTATAGCTTATTTGTTTTCATCTGCAGCGATCGCCCCCCCCCCCCCCCCCCCAAAGGGTCAAGTAAAAACCGAAATATTCGGGGGAATGCGGTTGCCCTTGGCTGTAGTGACTTTTTTTTTTTTTTTTAGCTTATTTGTTTCAACTGCATTGAGCCCCCCCCCCCCAAAGATAACTACTGGCTACGCCCTTGGGTTAGGATAACTGATATTTCGGATAACCGATAATTTAAAAAAAAAACCTATTTGGGGTGTAGGTACATAATACGTATGTGCATAGATAATTAAATAAACAAACATTAATACAACAGACAAATTTATTTTACACTTCAATGTGTACCAAAAAGAAAAGAGAACAACCACTGCACAACGCCCGCACTGACGATGTGACGTTGGTCGCGTAGGCCACTCGTGGAGTAGAAGAGGGGGGCGGTTGGATTTTTGAGGTTCGGTTAACCGGTCATTCGGATAACTGAGGTTCGGATAATCGATGCTCCACTGTAGTAGGGTTTGTAGAAATGACTCATCTTTTAAATTTTGGACTAACGCTATTAGGCTAATGGTGAACTTCATGAAAATATTTTCGAGGCGGATATATCGGAAGTCAATATCAACTTCCTTATTTTAAATAGAATAGTGCCTTTTATATTGGATTCCATTCTACACTTCTTATTTCCATGAGGTTTCCCTATAACTACCTATCTTTTACCGTTTTTGAGTTTTGACATAAAATTTTCTGTATGTGCAGCGGTCATTTTAGAATATTAAGTACTGGTTGTGGTGTGTGTATACCTATATTAATTAGTTTTTGTTATTTAGCTTTTAACTGCTAATGTGCGGTCTGTGAGACCGCATACGCGTCGCGACATGATATTTGACAAACTTCGTGTTGCATCCAGCCCTCCCCCGTTCCAGTACCTTCAAGTTTAGTTGGGCCGATGCTATTACTGGAGTAACTTGTGCACGATCGCGTTTGATAGGTAAGTATAAATTATACATTGTACGCGGTCTCACGGACCGTTCCTCAGTAGTAATGTGATAATTTTTATCAATGCACGAGTAATTCTTTTTTCTTATTTTAGGCGTAGAAGAGATTTTCTAAAAATGTTAGCAAGGACCTTAGCTATACCTCATATGTAAAGACGGGCACTAAACACAAAACTGGCCCGTGAACTAAGATTTACGATTTCAAGAGTACTGGGGCCTGATGCACCAGATGAACCACCTAATGCCGAAGTGAACAAGGAAAACAGAAAAACATGTTATATGTGCACCTAAAATAAAAAGAAAAACGTCCTACGCTTGCATATCATGTAAAAGAGCCATTTGTTTACAATGTGCAAATCAAATATGTAGCAATTGTAACTAGTTTTTGGTCTAATTTAGCCCAATGTCACTTTTTTGTTTTGTAAAATATCGATGTCTTTTTCACTTCATCTTAGTAAGAATATTATATTCTAGTACAAAAATACATTATTACATGAAAGGGTTACTTTTAATGTTTATTTTTGTGTTGGGACTTGATATCCTCCTCAAGAGGACAGAATAATTATACATTTGCAATTCCCTATTATAATAAAGGAAATACTCTTTCCATTTGAATTTTCCTGGTTCCTTCTCTTTTGAGGTATCCCATAGTAAGTATACAAATACGATACCTACTTTATTAATACTTAATAAAAATTTACGTATATGGCACATTTATCGCAGGGGTATGTGAGACCGCACATCAGTGGTAATGCAACAAATAAATCACCTCAGTAGTTAAAGGTTAGTGTGTTTTTTTTTATTTGCTTATAACTTCTAACAAATCATTTGCTTTATCAGTAGCATAATATATAATGAAAATTATACTAATAACGATGCTAATGTTATTACAGCAGCATTTGAGGAGCGTCCATGCAAAACTGCACATGTCCAGGTTGTCAAATTAAGTGATAATTTTGTACTTTTTTTTTCAGAATTGTTTTTCTTTCAAAATATCTTATAAATCAGTGCCAATATAGGTATGTATATTCAGTGATATTTTCGTCTACAAGTCAGTAGCCATTTTACACTCAAAACTACTTTTAACGGGCATGTGCAGTTTTTCATGGACGCTCCTCATTTATGCTGTGGTTATTACTAAGCTGATAATTATTTTTTATTTTGTGTCTTCTTCCGGTTGTCATCTTCATTTCATCTTAACAAATCCTAAAAATGAGTGAACCAGGTTATGCATACCTAATATTACGTCACAGAAGCCACAATCTACACTCAACATCCACATATCCGAACTTTTCCGTTCCGCAAACTTCCACATTTCCGAACTCTCGTCACCACGGGATAACCGAACTGCTGGCGCATGCGCAAAGGGTTTTTCTGGCTCATTCTAGTACTTTTATTTGTTTTTAGAGGTTTTTATGCAAATGTAATACATACACGCATATGTACATGTTAATAAAAGAACGTTTTTTTAAACAAAAAAAAAGTCAGGTGCAAAGGAGAGAGTGATGCAGGTAATAATTTTGTAATTCAAAGTAAAGGTTTGTTTTATTGAACATTTTGTTGACGTAACCTATAATCATTTAAAACTGAAATGAAAAATGATGAGAAAATATGTATTTTTAAGAAAACCGTGATACAAAACAAACATTATTGTACTGTTTATTTGCAGAGAAAAAGAGCCTGCTAAGAGGCTAACCTTGGAGCAAAAGCTGGATCTGATAAATCACGCAAAAAATGTTGTTAAAAATGTTGATCTATGTAAGATGTACAAAATTTGTAAATCGTCAGTGGCAGAAATTCTTGGGAAAAAGAAATTTACTTGTCGAAAGTTGAAAAAAGACGAAAATTGAGTGGACGGATAGACACAAAAAAGTGTACCGGTACTTATGATACGCCATTTGAAATAAGTGTTTTCCATTGGTTTGTACAAAGAAGAACTCTTGTAGAACCTGTCTCAGGTGTGCTGCTGAGGAAGGGCGATTTCCTCTTTGCTGAATCTTGTGACAATCGAAATGTTTGATAATAATCGCATTATTGTGTACATTTTTTTCATTTCAAATTTCGCGGTTTTTTTGTCGTCAACCAATCAGCGACAAGTTCGGTTGTGTGGAAGTACAAGTTCGGAAATATCGTGAGAAAAAGTTCGGAAATATCGTGAGTTCGGAAATTTGGAGTTTGGATATGTGGATGTTGAGTGTAATAAGATTTTCCTTAATCATAACCACACTTACGTACTTTATTACTATTTGCTAACTTCAACGGACACATATTGTATATTCTGAGACTAGGTAGATAACAGTTTACCCACTAATATCTATGAAATATTATACATATACGAGTAAGTAAAATGAACAAAGAAAAATCTAATTTGTAGTGTTTTTACTAATTTCACATTCGTACTGTGACTGCCGTTTTGTTCCAAGCACCTTAACGGTATAATGAAATTTATATCCATATTTGAATATTCTTGATTTTCCATGTGGAGAAAACACATAGCACAATATACAACTTGAAGGTGATGAAAAAATATACTAATGCTTAACAAAAACAGTAACGTAACATTAGCAAAATGATTTCCATGGGATATTATTGAAAAGTAAAACAATTTATTAGAAGTTGCTAGTACAATACAAAAAAAATTAAGTAACTAAAAAAACTATTAAATATAGGTATGGGGAATGCTAATATAAATTGATGTAGAATTTAATTCTACATCAAAATGTAAAGTAAAATATGGGGCACTGTATTTAAAAAAATTGATATTGCCCTAAATTGTAGTTCTACTTAAACGTCTTCTACATAAATAAGATATAATAAAAACATTGTTGTATAGCTTTATAACTCTACTACCTCCAATACCAAAATATATACTTGATTTTTTAAAATGACCGCTATAGATACATAGTTTCGAATGTTATGGTGTTAATGAACAAACATTCAAAAAACGCGAAATAACTCAAAAACAGTAAAAGATAGGGAAATCTAAGGAAAATGTACCTAAAAAAAGGTGTAGAATCGAAATATGCAATAAAAAATGCACTATTCCTTTTAAAATAAGGAAATTGATGCCGATTTCGAGTTCGCCATAGGTCTATTAGCTTAAGTCAAAATTTTCAAAAATGGTTCATTTCTACAAGCCCAAGCAAATTTCTACTTTTAATGAATGGTTTCGATGGATCACAATGTATATTTATTATTATAATGAATTTAATGTAACAGCTACATACTATTTATTGCTCTTTAAAAATGTATATTAAGTTAAGGATTTAACTAAGCACCCCGTTGCTAAACTTATATACTATAATTTTTAACCAGGCTTCACTTTTATCAGCATTTGGGAACATATTAGTCAAACTGGTCAAAACCAAAGCGTAAGAGGATTTAAGAGGTAGCACTCATTAGTATCTCACTTCCTATAATAAATCATGCAACTACTTAAGAACTCGGATAAAAGGTATTTAATCTCACACAAAAGGCTTTTAAGCAGCAGTATTAGAAGGGCTCTCGAGATTAGTTACATTAATCATTAAATCCATTTTCAGTAGACGAAATTACATTTTAATATCCTAATATTTGTATATACAGTCAGCAGCAAAAATATTCACACACCCACTTTTTAAAGGTTGCTAAAATTTTGACAGTTTTTGTACTACAGTATGGATTTTTTTGCTGATAGGATTACAGCTTGTGAAATTCTGCGTCTAACAAAGCCAAGTTGAAGGTGATATGTCGATTGTGTGAAAAGATATCGCTAAAAAAGTAAATTTTCGATGTTTTCAAAGAAACGTAAATGAGATTAAATATTTGTAAAGTTATTGGATTCATAATAAAGGGAAATCTTCAGAGTATCTATCTGACTAACTGAGCCGTTTTGGGAAAAAAAATTCCCAGACACGAAAAATTTCTAAAATTGAACCAAGAATATCGTACTTAATAAAAAAAATAAAAAAGCCCTGTAAAGCCCTATACGCCACACATAACTAACAAAAATAGGTAACGGATTTTTATTAAAATTTCATGAACAGTGATTGTTACGAAAACTACAGGTAACGATGGCAGTTTAGAATTTTTATGATGTTTTTGGTTCAACTTACAATGGCTCAGTTAGTCGATATATATACTCTAAGATTTCCTTTAACATATGAGTCCAGGAACGTTGAAAAAGATTTAATATTTTTCAGGAAAGGAGTTATTCACGGTTTTTGAAAACATCGCAATTTTACTTTTTTGGCGATATATGTATTTTCGCACAATCGACATATCATCTTCAACTCGGCTTTATTAAACGAAGAATTTCACTAGTTGTAATCCCATTAAGAGCAAATCAATACTGTAGTACAGACATTATCACAATTTAAGCAGCCTTCAAAAAGTGTGTGTGTGAATATTTTCGTTGCTGACTCTGTAAAGCGTGGTTGATCGAGATCACTATTGTATTTTGTATGTATACGTATATTTTTAAAATATACTTAAAATTAGTTATACAGAGTGATAAGAACTCACACGTCGGGGGCAATTGTCCCAATTTTTTTAAACAGAACACCCTTAATTGTCATAGTAACTCTGTCGCTGCCTACCCTGTGATTCGTTGTGCATATACACTGTGTACATAAAGTATGGAGTAAATTCGTTATTTCTCAAATTAAAAACATTTTGATTTAAAAAATGTCATAAAAGTCAGGTATTTTCTTAGCTAAACCGCTCATCCAATCAACATTTTGCAAGAGTAGGAAAAACAAGTAGGTTTTTCAATAAAAAAAAATAAATCGGGAGCCATTATTCACGCAATAACAAAATATGAGTAGAAAACTACACTCGACATTCATTATCAGGTGTTTCTATATTTTCGAAAGTATAACACTAAAAAAGGACAATAATCTTAGGCCTAAAGCCATATACCAAAAATGATCAAAATTAATATTCGCGTTTTAGGGATATTAAAGGAAAATTATTTTCTTCCGGAACTTTGAGGCCCTCTATCGGCCAAACGAAGCAACTTAAGCTATATGCAAGTTGGTCTAAATCCTCTTTCGAGTCGAGGAATCTGGTATTACATTATACACGCAATACCCGGACACCCAGTATTGAAAATTAACACAATTATTCCAGAAGTAATCAATAACGAGTTTTTCCCGTTTGGGACATTGTCAAGCTGAACAAGGCCGCCAGTTTGAATATTTACTGTGATCAATCTAATCTTTGTTATCATCATTTGTTTTGTTTTCATTTTTATCGTTGTTTTGTCAGTACTAGTATCATTTTATTAAACATATTATTCATATAACATATTATTTATATGAAATAAAATCATTATTTCCCAAATCAAAAACATTTGAAAAGGTCCTCGGCCAGGTTTATTATCAACCGAGCATCGTATCTTATAATACAGCGTCATGTCATCATTCTTTTCAATATAACGTAATCGATACATTTTTTTTTAAATAAAATACTCAATTTTTTTGTCTTTTGGTTTGTATCTATAGGCAATTCCAAAAATAAACTGCTCGTCAAAATTAGCGTAACACTTTTTTAGATTAGCGCCATTTGCGTTCTATTCGAGTTAGACTTGCGGTTTTTAATATTCGATAGTTTATAGGATTGGTTTTAATGCCTGGAAGTCGTTACGTTCTGTCTTAAATGGTTCGCCGTCCACATCCCAAAAAGCAGTCCCATGTCGAAATTTGAATTCGCAAGATTTTTCCGACAATTTCAGAGACCTACAGGATCGACTAAGAAGGACACTGTCGGTTAAAAACTCCATCACACATTAAGACGTCCTCAATAAGTCCCGTGTATTTGGTTGCTGTCCCATCTCTTAGACCCATTTCCAGACCCCCCTAAGCCACCACTTTGCACTTATGCGTGGTGTATGGTTTTGGGTGGTTTGACCTCTGTTGGGTGAATCCATTGATCCTAATGCTGCCTAATAAATAGGTGTGGGGGTGTTACAACTGACTTTCACCCTTTGACAACTCAAGCACCCTCCAGGCCCAAGGGCGTAGCCAGTATTTTCTTTGGGGGGGGGGGGGGGGCGTTTAATGCAAATTAAACAAAAAAGCAAAAAAAGGTCATTGAAGGCAACGGCAAGCGCAATCCCCCCGACTATTTTGGTTTCTACTTTACCATTTCAGGGTGGGGGGGGGGCATCAACCCCATCCCCCTGGCTACGCCCTTGTCCAGGCCACACCCGCACCGACTTCCACTCATCCCCTCTGGTTCCGCCCCCTGCTGTAGAAGGTTGCGTGGGATGTCGTTGTCTCGATTTCATGTCATGGCATTACCTGAAGGCTCTAGAAGTTGACGAGACCCACTGTGAATGGCCGATTGAGCGCCAAATGTGATATTCCATCTCCAACCCACCCTCCCGAAAATTTGCCGCGCTGAAGGGTTGTAAGCAGGTCTTGATACGTGGCGTGATTCTGGAAGCCTTTCTGAGGATGCTTGAAATCTTCCCACCTCTTTTTGACTCCCTTAAAAAGTTTTTGAGTACCTAGGTGAAAATTCCTGAAAGAAGGCTCGTTGGGTAGGGGGAACTTGTGTGAATCGACAATCGCGAAATTCGCGAGAAATGCTTGGTAAACGCGGCAGTGTTCACTGTGACATGGGCTCATGAAGCCTCGACTGGGTTAGGGCCTGCGAGATAGGCCACCCAAACATGCTCACTCGTAAAATTAATGGAAAAAGGCGCCGTTTGCTACTGCCTCATACGCTAATTTTGACGAGCAGTTTATATTACATTTATAACAGTCGATTTTGTTAATTTTCAACTCTCTCTTTTTGAATGACAGTTGAGTTTTTTTTACACATTTTAAGCGAAGTAAGAAATAATCAAATGGAGTAAGATCTGGGAATCTCGAAATTCACTCAACAGCAGCTCCTCTTCTACCAATCCATTTGGTAAAATGTGATGCGAGATAATTCTGTACAGGTTTTGCTTAATGTGGGGGCAAAGTTTACAGAATATTCTATAAACTTTGGTGGCGGCCTCATCTGGCTGAAACCTGAAATATCTCAAAAACTTTTCTCTTCAAGATTAAACTTTTTTCGTATTGTTGTATGTAGAAAAGTACTCTATCCAATTCGTAAAAAAATGTTGTCATAAATATGTCCATGATGTTATATATCAAAAACCAAGTATTATAAAAAACTTCAATTAACAAAAAAATGCCTTTTTATAAATAAAAAGTTGACCCGTCTAAAGATTTTTTCAAAATGTGGGCTTTAAGGACGGAGCAGAGCGCAGAAACGCTTTTGTCATATAAAGACATGTTTGCGTACACTGTCTTATCCTGTATAACTTACAAAGGATTTGTCTTTCATATTATTATTTCGTATATTTTTTTTTTAAGTCATATATTACAAAAACTCTCACACACACACAATCCCGTAGCAGTTTTATATCGCTGAATTCAGAAAAAATGGGAAATTCAGTTTTGTAAAAACACACATGATGTTCCATTAAAAAAAACGGGGATTAATATAATCGCACATGACTTTTCAACACACTGTATAACTAACACTATATTTAAAAAGTTATGTAAAACAATAGCTTAATTTTTCTACAAATTTTATATTGTAAATATTAACGGAGATAGAGGGGGGGGGATCAATTCCCAATCATAATCAATCACACAGTAAATAAATGCTTCTCATACCAGCCACACTATCGTCTTCACAACATACAAATACAAATACTTTTTATCTGTTATTATATTTAATGGAGAATTGAAACGGGATTATTTTCTTTGGTAGTAGTGGAATATTCTAAAGTGTTATAAAATTATTAAAAAATATATACATAATCTGAAATCAAGACAACTCATGTTTAGGCAAACCTTTAGTTTGTAATATGGACCCAAACTCTAAAGATGTGTAAAGTAAGGATGCTTACATTAATACATCAAGCAAAATTCGTTCAAACATTCAAAAATTTTTTTTGTGGTTATTTTTTAAGAATACATTTTAGATGCAACATAACAGTGCTTTAAGAGTAAAACAATATTGTCATAGGTTCTGCCTGAATGTGGACATGTTCAAGACATTTTCAAAATTTTTTTTTGTATTTATGCTCAGACCGTGATCACATATAGTAATCACGTGAACAACACGTGTTGTATTTGGGCTATACTTTTATTCTGCCTTTGTCAACTTTGTCGTGTAAAACAGTCTAGCAATGCTTTCATAACAACCAGGCAGTTAGCATACGCTGATCATAATGCTTTTTTATTACAATATCTGTTCGAAAACCTGGGTATAAGAATGGCTTTTTTTGAATAGAGAGCTATTATTGATCAAAACAAATACGCTAATGCTATACAGTAAAAGTTAAGGTATTACGTATATAGGCATATACATAAATGCCGCATATTTATGTCAAAATTTGGTGAATTCACCTACAACAGATAGCTGTCGTCCTGCTGCCCTCCACTATCTAAGGTAAAGTGACCAGATTTTGATCTTGCCAAAGACGGACATGTTCAGCTGGTTTACAATGACGACGCTAGACTTAATTTTCCGCGCCGTGAGGCATGAGCCAAATAGCGCCGCAGACGAAAATTTTTAAAACTTTCAAGGTCACGCGTTTTCCTGGCACTTCAGAATTTCAATGAAAAATACATTTACATAAAAATATAAACTTTCACAAGGATTCTATTTGATGCCTTTTTGAAATACTAATATTTAATCACGATCGATACGATACGTCTTCAGATTAACCTAGAAGACGTAATTACGGACATTTTAATAAAAAAAAATTCAATGACGGACAGTTTGACGGACTGCTCTTGAAGACGGACAAGCTTTCTGAATGACGGACGTCTGATCACTTTAATCTAAGATACCTCGCTCGTGATCGGTTCGCTCCAAAGCTGTACCGTCTGTCTTACACACGTTCACTGTTAACTTATCAATTCCCCTTCATTCTGTAATATACGTAGTAACCTGAACAGTACCGTGTAGTATCAAGTATTAAGTTTCTGCAGATACATGACCATTTTTAAATTTAAATTTTAGTTTTTCAGTTGACAAATTTAAAACGCAAAAAGGCATCAACTGCATTCTTGAGAAAGTGCACAGAAGTTTTTGACTGCATCTTATACATGTACTTCTTGTAAAAGTTTTTCCAATGTAGGAATTGCGAAATAAAAAAATGCATCCTATATGGTATACCTAATTAACGTAACATGACTAAAAACATATTTTCCTCTAAAAAATCATTGCTATTTCTCAAAGCATTTCACATTTAGAAAAAAAAAACAAAAAGCCATTTTTTCCCAGGTTTTGCGAAATTCGTGAGAGATAGAAAACCAAGAATAGTTTTAAACATATTTCTTGCAACATGTCCACACTGTTCAGTCTATGATTTTCCATTAATGTGCCTATCTAGTTTGTGGGATAAAATTAGTATATTACAATCAATCTAAATTAGTGATTAATGTGATTGATACGCTTATTTTAGTGTTAATTATGTTAATCAAAAGTTAGTGAGGTTAATGTGCTTTTAAAACTAACTTACGAAGAACAATACAGTTAAACTTGAACTAGCTGTAATGTCGATAGTCAGAAGTCACCAGCAACCATATTATTTAGCAAAGGAGATACCTAAATAAGCAGACACAATGAACATGCTAAAATGCAATGAAATTAAATTGGTTAAGAATTCCTTACCACTAAGTAGGAAATACTAAGCAATACTTTATTTAAAAGTTTCGCAGAAGTAAGACTGTTTTCTTTGGATGATTTGCATTTTTTTGTATTTGTATACCGATATCGTAGATATTGACATAGGCCCACTGTGATGAAACACCGTGTATATATTCGTATTAAAAATGTAAAAGATCTATACAGTATCCATACAGTGAGTCAGACAGAATGGGACAAGACTAAACTGGAGATACTAGACACCAAAATATTATGATTGAGCTCAACGCTCAACATGCCTTATATACCAATGTCGCTGGTTTGAGAGATACAGCGTGTTCAAAGTTTAAATTTTATTCTGAAATTTCTCAATAATTGAGAAAGTTGTGATAGTATAAATCTGAAAATTGGTAGCTTTATGTTTTTTGGTGTGAGAATTACGAATTTTAAGCTTATTTTGACGTTGCTCTTAGAGGGCGCTAGTTTCACGGTATTATTTAGGTAAATTAAAACATTTTTTTTTATCTGCTGAGCCATGCGTAAAACAAGTCGTTTAAATCAACAAAAAATACATTGAACCTTTTTTAAAATTCGTAATTCTCACACCAAAAAACATAAAGCTACCAAGTTTCAGATTTATACTATCAAAACTTTCTCAATTATTGAGAAATTTCAGAATAAAATTGAAACTTTGAACACGCTGTATCTCTTAAACCAGTGGCATTGGTATAAGACATGTTGAGCTCAATCAAAATAATTTAATGCCATGTAAATTTTTAACACAAGCCTACTTAGAAAAAATATAGCAATAGCAACGCCTGAAAAAAAAACAAAATACATTGAACCTTTTAAATGCCTAAAAACTTAAAAACCGATAGATTTTTATTTTATTTTATTATTATTATTATTATTATTATTATTATTATTATTATTATTATTATTATTATTATTTAGACGACCTAAACAAGAGTACCTTTTCTCTGTAGAATTGAGCGTTCTTTTAGATTCTCGACTTGCTTTACGCATGGTCAGCAGATAAAAAAATGTTTAATTTACCTAAGTAATACGGTAAAACTAGCGCCCTCTAGGAGCAACGTCAAAATAAGCTTAAAATTCGTAATTGTCACACCAACAAAAATGAAGCTACCAAGTTTCAGATTTATGCTATCAAAACTTTCTCAATTATTGAGAAATTTCAGAAAAAAAATTTAAACTTTGAACACGCTGTATCTCTTAAAACAGCGACATTGGTATAAAGCATATTGAGCTCAATCATAATATTTTGGTGTTTAGTATCTCCAATTTAGTATTGTCCCAATCTTTCTGACTCACCCTGTATATGGTGAATTAATAGTTAAATAAAGTGTAAATATGAGAAATAATCTTTTACATAGTACACTACCGTCGGAAAGTTTGGAAACAGATGCCGATTTTATGAAATTACCTGTTAAATTATGTCGCTCCGAAAAACCGTTAATCCACATTTTGGTATTTACAATAAGTATGTAATTACATTTGGTGGCGTGTTCACTTAGTTTTTGTAATTTAGTGTCATAATTCCAGTGTAATCCGGTTCGCTACCTGCGAGAGTACCTACCTGTAAAGGGTCTATAAAAGAGGGTTGTTATTCAACCAGTTTAGTTATCCGGTCATTTTTTAAGTGTAAAGTCGCGTTTACGTAATAATACAGTCATTGTTTACAGTGGGAAACAGAGAACGCTTGAAGTGCTAAGAGTAATAAAAATGCCTAAACGGAGGCAATTCACACTTGACCAACGTGCGTCTATCTGCACTTTGAGAGATGAAGGTTATTCGGAGAGAGATATTGCGACAAGACTTGAGATTTCCCCGAAAGGTGTACACTACACTTGTTAGGAAACAAGAGACTGGATAATTGTCGGACAGAAGGCGAAGTGGACGATCCAGGGTAACAAAGGAAGCTGAGGATAGATTTATTATAACTACATCTAAGCGAAATCGTCGTCTTACAGCACCAGAAATAACTCGACAAGTAAATACACTAAAATTTCAGTTACCACAGTAAAATCTCTTTTACTATCTGCAGGCTTACGGGATGTATTGCTGTGAAAAAACCATTGCTGAAGCCAGTACAGAAACGAAAAAGACTTGCTTGGGCACGAGAACACGAGCACTGGTCAATTGTTAGACTGGAAAAAAGTTTTATGGACCGACGAGGTCCAAATTTCAAATTTTCGGAACTTCTAGGCGAATATTTGTGCGTCGACGGCCAAGCGAACGAGTGGCTGAATCAAACGTGGTACCCACCGTTTAGACACGGTGGAATCACTGGCCTAATGAGTAAAGAACAATATTTAGAAATTTTAGAACAGCACGCAGTCCCATGTGGAACACGCATTGTAGGTCGTCCCTTCACGTTTCAACAAGACAACGATCCGAAACATGCTGCTAGGATATGTAAACAGTTTTTTAGAAGAAAAACAAACAGCTGGAGATTCCGAAATAGTGATATGGCCGCCGCAGAGCCCTGATCTTTCTCCCATAGAGCATTTGTGGGATGAATTAGATACTAAAGTAAAACAGCGACAGTCCCAGAATTTAACTCAATTGTGGGAGTATTTGTAAGAGGCATGGCACCAAATTGATGCCGAATATTTGGAGAACTTACTTAAGCGAATGCTGAAAATTTGCAGAGCAGTGATTAAGGCTAAAAGTGGCCATATAGATGAAAATAAATTGTAGCCTTTTTAGTAATGTCTATAACTATTCTTTTATAAAGCTATGTTGCATAATGTTTATTCTGTAAAACTGTTAATATAACTTCAATAAACATGTTTTTGAAAACTTATAATATCCTTATTTTGTAAAATACCGTATTGCTTCCAAAGTTTCCGACGGTAGTGTATGTATATCCATTATAATGTCCAGTGAAAATAACAGATTATAAGAAAATGTATATTATACTCCTATAAAACCAGGTTATCCTTATTCTTGACGATAATTATTTTAAGTAGGTATATGTAAAATGTAGATCTTGTAGTGTTATCAAATAATTACGAATATGTATACAATATCACGAAGAGAAAACATTCTTACTTGTATACTTTCAATATTGAATTTCAAAAGCCTTTAGAAAACACAATAAATTATTCAACAATCCAACAATTTCTAATTTAATACTTTAACATTCTAATATATTTCAGTAGTGCTAATATTTTAATAGATAATTTCCATATAGTTAAAAAATGGAGAGTGACCTCAAAAATAACCATGTATGATTTCAATGTGAAGGAGAACAGTTTTTGGCAATACGACAAGCAAACCAGTTATTTTCACTACATGTGTTTTGCTTCCTTTATTTGTATTCTAAAGAATTGTAGTTAAAAGTTATTATTATAGAATTATAGTTAGTTATAATTAACAAAATGACGTTTTCCTAGAAAAAAAATCATTTTCCCAGAAACATATTAATGGTGAACATAAACAAAAAAGTGAATCACTTTGTTATATTTTGATGCTCTTCATATACATATGTATAAATATTATTATTATTATTATTATCATAAAGGACAGAGTTAAGGTACAAAACCAATAAACTCAACAAAATTTATATAAATGAAGAAAATGTAGTGAGAGGAGATTACAATACATTAATAAGACATGGATGTACATTTTATATATTAAAAAAATAAGTTCATCAATTCTATTTTTAAATACATTAAATGAAGAAGAATACACAATCTCATTTGGCAAATTATTCCAAGTAGTAAACACCTGATTAGAAAGAAAAACTGTCTACAAGTATTCCTAAAATTTTCCCTAACAAGTTTAAATTCGTGTACTCGAAGCCGAGGATCAGTATTTAACTGAAATAAATACTTTATATAAATCAACTGAAAACATGTTGTGAAGAATTCGATAAGTTGATATTAAATCACCCCTTTGCAGTCATTTGCACTCAGGAATCAGTTCAAAAATACGCAGTCTTCGTAAGTCGATCTTAGTCTTCCATAGGGTAGTCTAGTGGCAGCACGTTGCACTTGGTCAATATGATATTTTCTCGAACGAGAATTGGACATCATATATCAAAACCATATTCCAATATCGGTCTAATGTAAGTCTTGTATAAATTCACTGTAGTTGCCGTATCTGGAGACGAAAACATTCTTCAAAATTGGTGTAATATACCAGTTGCTTTTGTACAACTCGAATAAAAAAATAAATAAATAAGAGGAAGTCTTTCTTCCTTAAGAAAGTCTTCAATCCAGCTAAGCAGTCTTCCACGAACACCGCAATAATATAGTTTACTGACTAACCTTCTGCCTGGGACTTTGTCAAAGCTTTCAGGAAATTGAGATAGATGACGTCAATTGGTTCGGAACGGTCAAGAGCCTTTGTCCAGGTGTTAATAGATTCAAGGAGGTTACTGGTCGTTGAACGGCCAGGCAGAAAACCATGGTAAGATGGAATAGAATATCATTAGTAAAAAAAATGGTTGCAAATCATCAACAATAATTTTTCCATAATTTTACATTCTACTGCAGTTAAACTGATTTGTATATAGTTTTCGACAGCAAATTTGTTTCCCTTTTTTAAAAATCGGAATGACCGTTGTCTTTTTCCACGCTCCTGGAAGTGTGGATGTCTGCATGGAGTTTTGCCTAATTATAGAAATAATGTGAATGCACAATTCTTTAGAATATACCAGACCAGTTGGTACACCTGGACTGGAAGAAGATTTTAAAGTTACTGGCTTGTCATAAACTTTTCCACGTGTAATATCTACGAAGTCTAGTAGAAATTCAGCTTGGTTTACTTGCGGTTCAGGCAAATTTCCATCCGGTTATGTGGTATAATCGGTGAAAAATTCGGCGAACATCCGAGCTATTTTCAATTGTCCATAATCATTACACCAGTTTCATCTCGGAGGCGTGGAACCATGACATTTCAATTCAATGTCAATATTCATATCAATACTTACTTATTATGAATATACTAATATTTTTTGTAATAAAAAATATCGAAATCGCCGTCAAATACACAGTTAGCCAAAAGTCTTGACCACACTTGTACATGCAAGTACATGCATTGTACATGCAAGTAGCACTTAACAAATAAAGAAACTGCACATGATTTGGAACAGCTTGGTAATATAGTGTGTGAAGCATTAATACCGCTTATATCCACCAGGTGGTGCAGCCACTATCGCCGTAACTTGACGACGTATGGTGCGTTGGAGGATGGCCACGGTATACAAGTGGAGGATGGCCAACTACGCCTCTTTTTGTCGCCTCCAAAGCTCTTCAGTGTTGGCCGGAGGAGCACCGTACTGTTGAGGACGCTGACCAAGCATATCCCAGATATGCTCAACTATTGAACGCAGCACGCGCTTGATACATCGGCGGCCCGTAATCGCTTGCTGTACCTACACAATACTTGTACGGCCTTCATATGAGATACCACCACATACCATGACGGTTTGCTGTTGGTGGATATGACTGTGAATGCAGGCCTCGAGTAGGCGCTCACCACATCTCCGTCTAAGATGCGGCCATCTGCGACACTCAGCGAGAATCATGATTTGTCGAAACAATGCGCCAACATTCGGCCATTCACTTTCTGCGTGGCCGCAAGAACCATGCATATTGTGCACGTCGATGTTCCCCCAGCGAGCGAAGTCACCTGATGTGCCCCGCCGTTAGTGTTGTCCGGCACTTGCAACTGTCGACGTTGTGATACGTTGGGTCACTATCCTCCCGCGCTGGCCATCTTTGCGCCAGTTGACGATATCGCATTACGATCGGCAGTCGACGCGTATACCAAACCACGACTTCTCGAGCTGGTGCAACAGAAGGGCGTCCAACTTGTGGTAGTGCACTAATTCTTCCCTAGGCAGTGCTGAGCACTCCATGCTCGTCACGCATGCACATTAGTACGTGCATAGTACGTAGGGCACTTCCTGTATGACGCTCAATCTCGAGGAATAACTTACTGGCACGATGACATACATTCCACAACCATTCCTTGTTCAAATGGTTTAAATTCATTCCAAAATTGATGTCTGTTCGTCTGCTGGATGGTAACAGTGAGATCATTGTTATCAGATTCATTCATCAACGCAATTCACCCACAATTTATTTCGATATTTGGAGATGTCAGCGCCATATCATAAACAATATAACAGATGTTGTTTATACTTAGCATATCTTCTACACATAATACGTACTATGCATTTGTGCATTGGCGTCGTTCACTAGTTCTACGTTCTCAAGATACAGGTTGTGGTCAACTTTTGGCAAACAGTGTAATATTTGATTGATTGACTTTTCTAAGGGATTCAAAATTGGGTTATTATAATTTTAATATGTTTCCTTTTTCAAAACATTAAAGGGTCTTTAATATTTTGAAAGAAAATAAACGTATATATCTTTAAATCCTACTTCACAAAGGGAATAAAGATGCATTGGTAATATCGAATGTGGGACCAATAAAGCAAATATCATTTAACGTTAAAATGTTACGATTAAAACTTGCTTTATTTCTTTTTTGAGAAAAAGAGTGATAGTGCTTAAGGGGGTCGTCTACCCAAACGGCCGCATCCAGTTTCCAAATTTTTTAATGCGTTTTTCTCGAAATTGCTGAATCTTAAAAACTACTGAACCGATTTTGCTTAGATTTGGATGGTATGTTCAGAACAATTGCAGTATGCCGTGAAATAGGATATATCGCAGTTTTTTCTCAAGCTAAAAAAGTAAAAACGACCAGCCAGACACATAGCCAGAGTTCTACAAATTAAAACTCCATTTCATTTTTTGATCTCATGAGCAGAACAGCCAGACTGTCAACCGTTAAACATCTTACTTTTTGCATGGACTTCTTTCGACAGTTATAAGATCGATTCCATTCAATATTTTTCAGGGCT
This sequence comes from Aromia moschata, assembly GCA_029963805.1. Classification (NCBI taxonomy): domain Eukaryota; kingdom Metazoa; phylum Arthropoda; class Insecta; order Coleoptera; family Cerambycidae; genus Aromia; species Aromia moschata. The sequence continues at coordinate 119,613 of JAPWTK010000864.1, forward strand.
TACTAGTAAAAGGTTTAGCTCCTTTTGAGATTAAATCCTAGAGCGAGTCATTTGAGAGGCGATAGGTATAACTCCTATAGCGACCGATATACGCTCTGTAGAGAATATGATCTAATCGGGATGGGATTCGAACATACTTAGGTCGTTTAGCTCGCCTCGGGAGTTAAACTTGAGCGATACGCAAGATGTTTTACTCCTCGAGCGAGTCAGCCAATCAATGAACAACGAAAAAATATATTTTCGCTATTGCCAACTGATTGCCATTCGCTATTGCCAAACAATTTTTCATCATTTGAGATTATGTCCACACTATACAGAACATTTATATCAAATATCAACCAAAGATGGTTTATAAATGAACTTAATAAAAAGCAAATTTAACGGAGTAAAAATAACAACAATTTTGGTGTTAATATTCAACGTGATTAAAAAATATCTTAAGAAAATCTTACCTTGTTCTCTTAACAAGTAAACTACGCCAGAAATACCACAGAAGGTTTTGGGATGGATGTGATTTACTTGGATAAAGTTAAAGCGCGTAATTTGAATTAAATATCTAGCTTATGCGAGATATCAGTCACCCCAAAATCAATTTCACCCCACCTTACGGTATTGATCTGTACACCACCTAATGGGACGTCTCCTGTAATGCTTGCATTACTTATCAATATGTTTTAGTTAACTACTCTTTTAATACATATTTTTTAATTTTTAAGTTTAATAAACTATTTTGGTTTTATATAATTTTTCGTATTTTTCAATTCGTAGTTTTTACAACGTCGTTCTTTACACTTTATTCCATTTCCAATTTTTTCTTTAATTTTTTGTGATTAGTCAATCCTTTCCGATATTCTGGTTTCCGATATTATATTACCGATAACACCGAACACAAACTAGTTTATGTACGGTGCCGATAAGAGAGTTAAACTCGAGCAAGGAGTTAAACCTCATCGCTCTTGCTGCTCTTCGGGTTTTACTCCTTTATCGAGTGAAACAACAAGAGCTGCGTGAGGTTTAGATCCTCATGTAGTCGCTCGCTCAAAGGGAGTTAAACTGAATAAGAGTTAAATGGTTCGACTGGGTAGATGGATTCAATCGTTAGAGGATTTAATCGTTAGAGCGTTTGCCTCACTACTCGGACATCTCGTGCTCGCCCATAGAGTAAAATATGTTTTGATCAGGCAGTTAAACTTAAGAGCAACTCGCTCAGGATTTAATCGTAAGCCGGCCTGATATACTTGAAAATTATATGGAAGATTGTTGAAATGTTAATAAACAATGCGAGAAAAACATGATTGTGTATTTTCATGGTTCGTCAGAAAAAATACCAAAAAAACGGCCGATACAGTAGACGGTTCTTATTGTCCTTGTAATTGTTCACATGATAATGCATTATTCTCCGATGTCACGCACAAAGTACACATTTTTCCTTATTTCGAGATACATTTTGCTTGCTATTTGTTTTTGCTTAAAAATGATAGTAAATGTATTTGAATATAAACAATCACGTGACTTTTGGTAACGATAAATTGCAAAAAATACGAAAAATTGCTAATTGCCAGAAATTTTTTTTCAAGATTTCGAAAAAGGAGAAAGCTGCTTGTTTTTAGTTTTTTTACAAATGGTCCATGGTTTCAACTGTCTATATAGTAATTAAATACAATTGTACGAGATATAGTTCAGTTATAATTTATTGCAGTTTACTTTTATTATTATTATTATTAAAGATGGATTATTCGTGTTTGGCGACCTGCATAAAATTATTTGTCAAACAAACCTTTCGAATAATTTTAAATATTCGAATATATATTTCGAATATTTTTTGTTAATAACTGTTGATGCAAATATATTAAAAAAAATAATACAAAATATATCATTGAAACATCAAACTTGATTCATATTTTATTTAATTTATAAGTATACAACCTACTTTATTTCGATTTTTTTTGTAGTTAGATCTGTAAGGCAACGAATAGATAAAGCTTAATCTGTAAAGAAACAAATACCACAATATTCAGTTTGACATGCTTATGTATGTATAAGTTTCCTTCAGATAAATGTCCTTTCGGTTTGATTACTATATTACAAATATTTGGAATACGTTTGGTCCAAGAATTATTGTAGAATACAGAATGAGACTGTTACAATAAATATTTTGGTTTCTGTAGATTACGTCAGTAGAAAATAGTCATTGAATGTTCCTCTATTGCAATAATTTTATAATTTTCTGTGAAACATTTTTGTTATTGGCACAGTAGTTGTTTAGTTCCTGTTCTTCTGCCATTTGAGAAAGCTTACTTTATCAATGTAGTCCGTTACTGAAAGCAGGTAAAATATGTATAGTGGTCATATGGCAGTATAGTATAGATCACCTGCTGATGGCAGGTGTTTTACAACAGCTGTGTTCTTTTTAAAATTATCATTATATTAGAATTTCCTATGGACTGTACCACAAAAGTATTAAACTGGCGTGTTTTATATAAAACAAAATTTTAATAGCAGAGTATTATGTGGAAGAATGCTTCTAGAAAAAAAGTGTCGACAAATATAAGCATGTCTTTTTTTTGTATTACACAAATAAAGAATACAAACTTTATCACACTGTTCTTTCAAACTATTTTTTTAATCAAATTACTTTTATCAGTTTCCTAAAAGTAGTATTTTGTTTCTTAAAATTAAAATTTAAGAAATTTTTAATTGGGTTGAAAAATATGAACAATCCTCCTCTTTTGTGAGATGTACACAGGGAAAGTTATAGAATCATACCTTCCTTTGTATACCAGGTGATTCACGAAAATGACTCACTCCTATCTTTTTTCGCCTTCAGAGATAACATTATCAAATTTTATAACTGGCTATTAGACAGAACTTATAAAAAAATTTTGAGAGAATCAACTGGTTAATATCTGGAAGCAGATATTTGAATATATTTATAGTTTTGACAGCTGCTGCAACTTATTAACTACCTCCTTCACATATCATGGAGATTAATAGATTTTTCTTAGCTATTATGGAGATTATCTGAAAATATTCTACAATCCTAAGTTCAAATTTGTATCATACTACGCACAAAAAGCCCTATATGTGTTACCTGAGAACGATGAACAGAGCTAGAATGAGATGGGGAGCTGTCTTGACTGTGATTGGACTCATGAAGACTGAGTCATAGCGTTGGAGCACGACACCGAGGCTTTGTCGTTTAGCGATCTCTTTTTCTTTCCCTCGGCGGCGGCTTTCATGGGGTCGTAACTCTTCCTCCTCTTCCAGTTTTGGAATTCAACCTCTCGACTAGACAGCGAGGAATTGCTACGAGCACCGCCTTGTTTCTTCGCTGCAAATCAATGATAAACTATCAGTTGTCAAGTGATGACACGGTAATAAAATGCGTAATAATAAAGATTCAATCTCAAAAGTTGCAGATGCCATGTAAAAAACAACCAAAATAGAGGACAGAATAAATAGTAAGGCCAAGATTTCCAGACTGGGTATTTTGATACGGTCTAAAAAAATTCTTCCTAAAAAATACAGGGTTTGCATTTAAAATAATAGCGTTTTGAATGATTGAAATTGTCGAATTTTTTTTGTGGAACTCCCTGTAGTACATACTAAAATTTTCTGACTTGCGTTAGTTGACACTTTTCCAATTTTTTCAATTTGATCCCAAAATCTCACGGTGATATGTTCATAAGGTAGTAGGAAATAGTGTAACAGTCACATTATTTTGTTAAATGTTTTCACTGGTAATCTCCGTAGACTTGAATTATTACCGAAATTTTTTCGAAAAAGTCTGGAATGTTGTGAAAACTATTCTGCCGAGGACGAGGGATAATTTTTCCACAAAATTACAAAGTAGGTTGGACTTTTAGAATTTGTATATTTGCGTAAGTAATACATATGTATAACATTTGCTTATCATTTATAAATAAAAAATAGTACATCAATAATAACAAACGTCAGTTCAATGTCGCGTCAACATTAGGCAGAAAAATTTTCAATGTAATTTCGCCTAGGGTACCTAGTGGGACAAAAATTTCTATTCGTTGCCATAGTAACTTCTAAAAATAAGAGCATCCGATTGGTTGAAAGATATAGATAAAGAGTAAAAAAATAGGTACTAAAAAAAATACGGAAACGCTCGTATTTTCGTAAGGAAACATGGGACCTATCATATTTTTTTCCACATCCACGTAGGTGTGGAGGTATTGTATTCAAAGATTTTTTAAACATTTTATTGGCTAAATAGGCCTAAAATGTTCTGAAATGTCGAGAATATAAGTTTAAACGAAACAAAATTTCCCGTCTGTCTGTCTGTCTGTTAACCTTTTTTGTCTACACGATAACAACTGTTAAGATATCAACTTAAAATTTGGAGCAGTTGTATCATGGTGAGATCTGGAGCTGATTAGATTTTGAACTTCATCGGTTAAGGGGTTGGGGGATAAATGAGGGTAATACACTTTTTCCCTGTCTATAAGTAATTCCCAAATGATGCAAGATATCCACTTCAAATTTGAGACACATGTAAAACATAACACAATCTGCAAGTATTTTTATTTTTTTTTTCGTAAATTTTTTAGCTTATTTTAACTTTTGATTTTTTAATAATTAATTTTTAGTTAGGTTAGGGGGTTGAAGGGGGTAAATATTCAAAATAGGCAAAATATATTATAATATAATATATTATACTATATAATATAGGTATCATAAATAATACCACTGTGTAGGAAGATGGTGTTTTTGTTGTAGATATGAGAGGAGGGGACACATTAATGTAATGTATTATGTTTGAGGTTGAGTTAATTGCCCATTTTCCCTCTAACACCCCTTACCACCCCCTGGAAGGGGTCGAATTTTCAATTTTCGTATAAAATCAAGATGTATGTATTTCTATGTTTTTGGGGTCGCTGAAACCGAATGTGACCATCAAAAATCCATTAATTGCCCATTTTCCCGCTAGCACCTCCTTACCCCCCTGGAAGGGATCGAATTTTCAATTTTCGTATAAAATCAAGATGTATGTATTTCTATGTTTTTGGGGTCGCTGAAACCGAATGTGCCCATCAAAAATCATTTAAATTGCCCATTTTGGTCGAATTGACAAAAAAAGCCCGTAAAAAACGTGTGGGTGAGGGCATTCAATGTTAGGGGGTAATTGAGTAGGTGGACATTATTTTGTGTAGTTATATTCGGTTTCAGTGACCTCAAAAACATAGAAATACACATACATCTTGATTTTATACGAAAAATTGAAACTTGATCCCTTCCAGGGGGTGGTAAAGTGCTAGCGGGAAAATGGGCAATTCATATGATTTTTGATGGTCACATTCGGTTTCAACGACCCCAAAAACATAGAAATACACATACATCTTGAAAATGCCCTTGCCAAGTGATGGTATTTTCATGTTTTTGAGGGCTGGTTGGGGAAGCTAGGAGGGGTGGGGGTGGTCCGTTTAGGGTGGAATAGACTTAGTTCGTCAGTAGATACTACAGGGATTGTTTTCAAATTTTTTCACCCAAATCCAATTTGGGCCGAAAACCGGCCTTATCGACCCTCCCCCTTTTTCACACCTTTACGAACCCGTAGTGAACAAAGCGTTACAATACATAGCTGAAATGTCATTAAACGATGCATAGTGGAAAATAAAAAAAAGGTGCGAAAAAATTACATCCATAAGGTGGTGCCCGTTTTTGTCTAGGTACTCTTGTAGACGGCGCGAGAGATTTTCCATACTCCTTTGAAGCATTTCACGTGGAACCCTTCGAATTTCTCGGGTGACTGTTTCTGAAAGGACTTCAAGTGTACGTGGTTTGTTTGTATATACTCGCAATTTAAGGTAGCCCCATAAAAAAAACAGTCACAAGGTGACAGGTCTGGGGACCGACTTCACATCTCCACGCAATGATATCAAACGCCCTAGGAAATGTTCCCTTAAAAAAACCATTGCTGCTCTGGATGTACAGCAAGTTGCTCAATCTTCTTGAAACCATACAGTATCGAGGTATTCCATATTGAGTATAGAAGTCTTGAAAGAAACCATACAGTCTTCTCAATTGTGGCAGAAAAATCATGTAACATGACTAGGTAGCGATCTGTGTTTATAGTAACTATGCGTCCGTTTTCACGAAAAAAAGTAAGGGCCAATAATAAAGTTTCGGCTAATGAATTCGAAACCGCCGCGCCGCTGGGTTTAAATTACAGAACGGCTCATTTTAATGAAGGTGTTGTAAACAAACACGCGATCAGCTGTATTTGCAAAGTATTTTTTTCTTCTAAATCATCAAGTAAATACAAATAAGTCTTTTTTATTCTTACTTTTTCAAAATCTCGACATCTGTTAAAGTTATGGTAATTCTAATTTGTATTTCATCCCAGCATTTCCTTCCTGATATTTTATAATAGGTTTAGGTTTTAACAAGTTCTTGTCAGGATTTTCTTACTTCACTTGATAATTGTGAAAAATATATATCACAAATATTTTACAAGCGATTATGTTATGTTTCGAATTGTTTGTTGTTTCATTTGAAGATATTTTGCTATTATAGCCTATATGGATGTTACAATCGCTTTCCAAAATATGACATGGATCCCATGTTTACTTACGAAAATAGAAGAATTTTTTAATTCCACCAACTGCTACCTAGTAATACGGTTCTATAAGGGTCCACGATTTCTCGACTCATCAGCTATTTTTTGAATGACAATCGTAATTTTTTTGCAACAAATTCGCTAAGAGTGTCATTTTCTACAAACAACAGTGTAATACAATTGTGTAGTGGTATGTGGAAAATTAAAATATTCAAGCCATTTGACTTTTGATTTTTTTAAATTCATCTATGTACTCGTATATATCATAGTAGTAGATATGCGTGATGCTAGGACACACTGTACGCTAATGTGGAAAATAATGGAGATCAGAGGAAATTTATAATGTAAAGTTAACGAAAACAGTTGATATCGTCATTAGTCTACCTATACATAATATATTTAATTTACAGGAATAATATTTATCCATTTTAAATGAGATAAACCTTATAAAAACGTAGGAGGTGATGACTGAGTTGAGTAAACAGATCCCTGTTTTAAGAGATAATACGGGTCACAGACGCTTATACAGGATGTCCACTTGACATAATGGATTTGCATTTGTTATTAAACAAATGAGATACGACGTCTGTTAAATTAGAGAAAAGTTGTTAATTTTATGGCTCACTAAGGTGACCCGTTAAGACCCCCAAAATTTGTAGCAGTTTAAGAAAAATCCTGAAAAACTGAAAACCTACGAATTATTGAAATTTGGCAAATATGTATCTCGCAAACCTTTGAGTTTAATGGTGTCGTGTTTACTACTTAAGTTTACTTACAGTAGGTATATTTACACTTTTATCCTTTTGACGCCAGGTATCACGACCTCATCTTTGTTTTATCTCCTTTATGCAGAACTACAACAAGTTTGCATTTACAATTTCGAAACTAATCGAAAAGTCAACTTCTTTCTACTACCATAACAACCGCTGCGATTAGGGGACTAACATTTATTACATAACAGGGCTGTACTTAGATTTATTCACGAACGTGTGTCACGAAAAGTAACATTCAAAATAACTTACCTAAAAAAACTCGTGACGGATCATTGCTACGATGATATATATAGTCCTTCTAATTTTAATTGAAAATGATAAATACGCCTGGGGAACAAGAAAAGCGGTGCAACTTTATGATTCCATGGGCGTGCATATATCTTTTATAAATTCGAAAATTGTGAAATAATTTTTTTCATTCAAATCAATATAGGAGATTAAAATTAGCCTGCATACAAAACTCTTAATATTTGTAATATAATTTGCTGTAAATAATGCTCATTTAGCCAGAAAATCTCAAAAAATTGTCTGTGTTAATAAACCTAGCTGAAATACACGTCACTGGCGCCTTAAACACGTAGAATTTCTAAAGTCGTAAATAATTTTAACGACGTAAAATTTTTATGGCACAGTGGACCGAATAAGTATTTGGATGTATTACATATAAAGCAATCCTATAGTATAATGGTCGGCATTTGCTGGTGCATTCGCGGTATCGCGTTGCCGGCTCTACAAAATTTTCTTAAGTATAGTAACAAACATAAAGTTGTTTTAATTTACAATTATTTTTCCAGCAATTTTAAACGCTTTATTTAATGCTAACTAATAAATTTATATATATGTATTTTTTGTTAAATATTTTCAAACTAGCTTTCTAAGAACGTCACGAACTAACAGTTTACTGAAGTATGAAGTATACTTGTATAGTGAGCTTAGCAATTTTAGAAAATATATCGACAACCTTGCTTTTTTTCTACCTATTTACAATTTAGAATGGAAATAGAGTACAATGTATTTCAAATCAGTCTTTCTGTAACGCAGTTTATATTATGTAAAACTTTCCATGACACCGACTACAGTTTTAAAACATATTATTGTAAATATGTAAACACAAAGCACACAACACGTTCGTATGTAATTGTTAATTAATCAACCATCGTATGTAATTGTTAATTAATTGATATATAGACGTAATTATTTTTACTGCTGCTTTCAGATTATTCATAATTATGCACAGTGATTCCGAATTGAGTATTCAAAATTTCAGGGCTGATAGAGCAGGTCAAAATATTGAGAAAACCTTAGTTCCCAAAGACGGTTTTTATTAAATAACTTCCTAACGATTTCATATAAAAATATGAAATTTTGGCCAACTGCTAAACTTGTTATATGTAATAATACGCAATAGAACAAAGTAGGTATACTTAAAAATGTTGAAGGAACCGACATTTTTCCTACAATTAATCTTATCTGATGGCCTGACGGGTACAACCTATACACACACCACATCGAGGTCAAACAGCAGAACAGTTAAACAAAACAGAATACTTAAAATAACTGTTGTAACAATTTCAGTAAGGCTCAAGCTATTTCAGAACTGGTCAAAAACTAATTGGTATTATCCACTAGATATATTTATTTGGCATACGGTGGTTTTATGGCACATGATGTACAGTTAACGTTATAATTGTTACAGTAACATCATTTAGCAATAAACATATTGGAAATAAAACGTTAGGTGTCACGTTCAGCATTAATTCGTGAGACAATAAAAGACAATACTTATATGAAAATAAAGCGAAATATTGTTATAAAAGAGATGTAACTAAGGAGTCAAGCTCGGCTGAAAACAAAATGGAAATAATCGATAAGAGGAGAATATTCGTTGGAAGTTTGAAGTTAATCCTATTAAAATTGATAGAGATACAGACACTCAAGGTGTAGGCTCCGCTCGAGCATTTAGAGTAAAGTTTTATACTCCATGTATAGGGGAAAAGGTGAATTGGTGCGCAGAAAACTACCCTCGATGGAAGAATGCTTCGTCATTGACAAATTGATGTTTTGGATGCCATAAACACAGTTTAGAGATGCATTTTCTAAACTGTGCTATAATTAGTGCATAAGACTCATTGTACTGCGTGTTCCAGGATGGGGTACCGCACTCTTGTAAACTTCAGTCTTGACAAAAAGTTTCGCTTATCCTAAGATGTCATGGGCAGTAGTCAAATTTGTGATAAAATGTACATAGGTAGTGTTCGATAAATTGAAAAATGTATAATTTCTTTAAGTGAAGTGCCTTTATTTTTTAATATTGTAAAAAAAACGTGTAGGCGCCCTGGTCCGTAGCGGCCGATCTATTTATTCGGGAAGTTTGCACTCAGCCAGTCTCTAACTCGAATTGTATGTACAATGCGCAGGACATTTTGTTGAAAAATTTTATATTCTAAATTTTTTATTCTCTACTCAGTTAATTTACATTAACTTCTTGGTACCCTATAGGGTGGTATGTAGGTACATGTTATAGAAAAAATGCATTTCTAGCTTTGGTCAAATGGTGCGTAAATTTCTGTCACTATCTCCTGAACTATTCATGTTAGCAAATTGTAAAAGTAACTGAACTAATTGTTATAGGAATTGTGGAAAGCTATCGTGGCCGACATTACCTCACAGAAGCCACTATCCAATAAAATTATCGTTAATCAGAACCACGCCTATTCGATTTTTGTGTTATCTGTTAACATTGACGGACCCAGTCTGTATATAGTAGGAGTTACGATTTTTATACTAAAGTTACTGCATTTTTATACTAAAAATTAAGTGAATTTACTAAAAGTCTTGTGAACCTGGTTTGTATGTAGGTAAATTCATATAATTATGTTCTTGTTCTGCGTGGTTCTTAACATAAAAATGCAGTAGTTAATATACGCTAATGTACGTAGTACCATGACTCCTACTGTATACAATAGCTAAGCACCCCTTGTGGGGGTTCCGCTGTTGCTGTGATTTCCTAGATCCGTTTTATGCGTTCACAGCGTTGATCCACTTTTTCCGCTCCTACTACTATTTGCTTCCAGGAAATATAAAAAAAAGCGCGATATTTTCGTTAATTATTTTTACAATTTGGAACTCAATAAAGAGCATATTAATAAATATTCCTTTCATATTTCACAGTTGATAAGATATCTCTTATCAGCCGTGAGATGATGACAATCTAATAGTTGTAAGTGACGTCCTGCCGATAGCAATGTCGGCGCTACGCAGGTAGCCCATAAGGTCCTGTCTTTAGCTTTTTCTTTCCATCTAATAATTCCTATCCTACTTAAATCCTCCTCTACTTCCTTCAGCTAATTAGATATACTTAGGTCTTCCTCGTTTCCTCTTACCCCCTGGATCCCACTGTAACACTGACTACGTTATTCCCTTAGTACCTGATCTCCATAATATGCCCCAGCCACTTTATCATTTGCTTCTTTATTCTTCTTATTATATATTCATCCTTCAATCGTCATTGTCATTGTCTCCGCTCCATACATCAACACCTGTCTTACTATTGTGTCGTAAATATTAATTTTAGTTTTCCTTGTTAGCATTTTACTTCTTCTATTCCAACTTCTTGTTGGCATGATACGTTGTATGTAACCAATGCTATGACTTCTTCATTCTCCATTGCTGCAACACACAGCATTTTTTCATGATCTTTCCCATTTCTTTGTAATTCTTTCTTCGTAATTATGTATGACTAAGTATGTCGTCTGCAAATACCTATAATCATTTGGTCTCCGCTCATTCTTATTGGTCATTGATAATGATAATTAGGGTCCGGAAAGTGTGTTACAACGCAGTGTAGGACTCGTAATCCGTCATGTCATTGACGGAAGAACATATGAGAGACCAAAAAAGACAGGAGTACAAATTTGTTAACAATGTACATACATATCCTTTGTATCATTCATAAACACCGAATGTCTTCATTGCGTGAGAGTACGTTGCCACAACCAGTAGTATTTCAGTATTTGTTCTCGTTAAAAACGTCTTAAATGAATATTGTCGACCACGTTCCACAGTATGCACAAATCAAACCAAAATTCCTTTTCTCTAACAGTACCAGTAATATTTTGTTGATGGATATTATCGGCATCTGCGAAATATGTACATATCGACGATTGCAAGGAAGACATAAAATATGTAATCTGTCTATTGTAAAATTCTCGTAATTTTCAATCATCTTTTTCAGTCTATCCACAAATGGTAACGACTGTGCCATTATTGCAAAAATCTACACAAAATCAGATAATATGTAAAATTCACTACACGAACTCTAAAAGAAATACGTAAACGGTGCAAAATGCGTATGTACACACGTTTATTAGTTGATCACTCACGACACATAAAATTATTTTCAACTCGGCGTTTTACCGTTCGTCGAGCGTCGAGTTAATACTAATCGAACAACGGAACGCTCGCTACGCTATATGGATAAATGCATTAAGGGCTTCCCTCGATCCCGCCACGGGAGAGTCCTAGTGCGTGTTACCAGGCACGGTCAGTGGCGTACGTATGCAAGGGCAAGAAATACACGCGTATATAATTTACAAGGCGCTTGAAAAATACGGTTTATACTCTAATTATCATAGAGTTGTATAGTGCCGTCCCTGCTTTCCGGACTCTGATGATAATATATTTTCAATGAGGGCTACATGTTTTAATATTCAGTCGGATACAATCAAGAACTTGAAGCTCACTACACAAATACTGAAAACAGACATATATTGTATTCTCTTTAGTGCATGTAAAAGCTACTTAGCACATTTTTTTAAAAATCTTAAAATTTTTTTTTTCATATATTCCTTAAAACCAATTCACTTTAAAAATGAACTTACTCACTCACACCCGAATTCGTCCTAATTAACAGCTATTTAAACAAAATTTTATTTGATCAACAAATATAACTAAAAAACCATTTATTCGATTTTCGAAACCGAAACTCGATACGATTTTAATTTCCAAAATCGATTTTTTAACTTCCATACATACATATGTCTGTATATACAAACATGCTTTAAAAGTCTACAAAACAGAAACTAAGCAGACGCAACCTAAGCGTAGTAATTACTGTAATTAAGTGGACATATTAGTGACCTTTCTGTAATTGAATAAATTGTATAGGCAATAAAGGAAAATTCAAATTACAGGAAATTCCGTAATTTCATTGTTATCGTGCTCGTTATTACGTAAAATCTCGTATGCCATTCATTACATGGAATACGTAATTATTTACTGATATATTCTGAAATAGGTAAACAATTTATCATTTTACTTAAAATTCCGTTCATACATGTTATAGTTAATTTTTAAAAAGTCTCTATTTTATTTTTGTTATGCCCCTTCCACAAAAGATGGGAGGAGAAGATTAAAAATCACTCGCTATAGTATATATCTAGATTATTTTATTATTATTGCTTCTGGGGTAGGTACACTGAAGGTACGTCTGTGCATTAAAGCTGATGCTTATTGTGCCTCCACATACTATTCATTCCATTAGTCACGTTTCCTTAAGGAATTTAAGAACATTTTCTACTGGAGCGTCTGTTACCTCTTTTGGTTATATTGTTGCACCCCAAAGAGCAAATTGCTAACAGTTACCAAAGCGGAATTAAATCGGGATCATCACCCCAATTGTGGTGAGATGTCGCATAAGATGGTGCCCTATGAATACTCACACTGTTCATCTCAGCTGGTTGAAAAACGGTTGCTAAAGTCCCCAAATTTATGCCGAGTTCGCACTAAAGATCTCTGTTGGTCGCACCCGCTCCTGTCTTTTAACCAAATGTTACCATGTTTATCTTCGAGATATATCTAAAGAGCCCCAAAATTTAGTTTCCTATCTATTTAGACTAGTCCTTAACCTCATAGTTCAACTGAAGTTCACTTACTCACAAATGAAGTATTTTCAAATCCTAAATCCCTTTTTTGTGAAGGTTGTTTTGACCGGGGTGACACTTGGCCCCTCTTATACACCATTTTTTCTTCTATTCTCAGAGCCTGCTGCATGATACCAAATATCACTCCTGTAAACGTCCCACGAACTAGAATAGTGATGTCATCTGTATACCTTTGTTGCGCAAAGATACGCAGATGACATTACTATTGTAGTTCGTGGGAGGTTGTACCTCGTAGTTCTAGCTTCTAAGTAGAGCTGTCTACCGCTAGGCTCCAGAGCAGAGGCGACAGTACGCGGATACCCTTTGGCAGCCATTATCCCTCTGGTTACATTGCCAATGGAACTTATTATTGCCCTGTCTCTAATCACAGAGTTCATCCAGTCTTAGATATATGTATTATCCAACACCTCGATTTTCTACAGCTCTTTTAATTGAATCAAAAAGAGGTATTGTCGAATGCACTCTCTATGTCCAGAAAATGCAATATCGTTATTTCCTAGCGCCTCTTTGATCATGCGTGTGAGTTCATGAGAGCTTAGTTCGCAGGATTTGGAAGGCAAATTAGTGGGCAGGATTAGTGTCGGTGCAAATGGTTTTCCCTTAGCGCAATGTCCCTGATATGCTTATATAATTTTTCTACCGTCTTTAATAAAAACGACGTTAAGCTGATTTGTAAGGATTTTGCCTGGGAATGTGATTCACACCCGTGCTTAGGTATGAATACTTGCTCAACCTTTCACCATGCTTGAGGCGCATAGTTTAGGGCCAATCTAGCTCTACGCAGTGCGCACAAAGGGGAAGTGAAAGGGAATACTTCCAATCTGTGATGTAAAATTACTGGCATTGTCCCATCTCGGTACGATGCGAACGATTTCACTGCCCTTATAATCTTGGTCAACTAAGAGCTAGACTCCAACTTTTCCGTGATCTCCATAATATATGTGTGTATACGGTACATCAGTGTCTGTAGCAGGCCTACAGTCTCTTCTCCTGACGTGGTATACCCACCTAGTAGTTATACAGTTTTTCGCAGTCCAGTTTGCCTTGGTTGTCCTTCTGCAGCATCTTCTGTCTTGTACATTATTTTTCTGTTTTCTCAATTTTCTCACAGTGCTTCCTCTGGGTTAAAGGAAAGTAAACATTGTTTATCGTAGAACTGAACAGCGTAAAATATTGTGCACCAGGAATGGAAGCATCACAATTATGACAAACCAAGAAGTCACAAATATGATTAAAGATTGAAGAAATTAGCAATTAGTAACTTGCTCCTTAAGTACGAAACTAGTAGAGTGTGCTTGACTGTTTGAGATACTACGGTCACACATACATCGTATGGTTTGGGAAACAAGGAGAAAGGTTTTTTCCGTGAATGATTAAATGTGCAATCAACAACGAGGTGGGTCGATTCTTGTATGGGGATGTCTCGGAGTATCTGGACTTGGAAACGTCAATATTCTAAAAGATAACCTACATAGCTGCAATAGATAAGCTTAGTTTAGGATCATTTGTCTTTCAACAAGATTATGATTAAATACACTTCAATATTGGTTTTCCCAGATTCCCTATCTAAACCCCATCGAACACCTTTTGAGATCATTTAGATAAATCCAAATATTCTTGATTCTGAAAGAAAATTTAAACCAACCTTCACTGCTACCTTGAAGTGTATTTGTGAAAGGCAATAGGCCCGCCTTGAGCCGCCTGTGACGGATGCAGTTAATGTTGCACAATGTGGACTGACGAACACATGAACCACTGAAGCAGGGCTGAACCACCGAACAGTCTTGTTTATTTTCGGTGGCTGAACCCCAAAAGATGAAATTTCAACTCGATGTTTTTAAACTTTTTCACCTATTGGTATGTCAAACCGGGGACACGCTGTTTAAAAAATACAATGTATTTGTTTATCGCAAAAATTTCAAAGGCTAATACAGGGGGTCGATTCGCAATCAATCACCCGTACATAAGGATTTAGTAACAGACTATCATCAAATGTAGATACTTTGAAAAATGTGCGCCAAGAAACCGTAATACATAAAAAAAAAAGCACACATTTACATATAATCGATAAAACATATTCCGCGTTCCACCTGACCTACGCTGTTCTATTTCTGCCAGGCCCCTTATTATTTAGAATAGATTTCCCACCAAATTTATGCAAATAGTGACGAAAGAAATTAATTACTTAATACATACAATACACGCCACTACTTCCCAAAAACCGTAGACAACTCGTTTTATGCTAAGACCGCATTTTGCCGGACTATCCTTTTTTTATTATTCTCCTGCAGTTTGACAACAAAAAATAATCCGTATTTTGATTTTGAGACAGAAACTATTAATGTATATTTAGACTACATATTTTCATATTCCACAATTACATATTGTTGTTTCTGGTTTATATTGGACTGGATTTTTGTTAGGTATTTCTAGTGGATTTTTTTATGTTGGTTCCTCCTAAAAAATATTCCAATAGATGTAAAGTCATAAAAAAGGGGATTGATTTCAACAGAGTGATTCTGTTACCACCCTGTATAGGATGAGTTCGTGAGAATTCCCACCCCCTTCTCCGTTATTTTTAGAAATTTGAAATTTGAAAATGTACTGTCAGACAAGAAATTGAAACAAAAATTGTCATTTAGCAGATAGGAAAACAGTGAGTAAACCAGTTGTCATTGGATTAGAGGGAGTACAAAAGTAGTAGAAGAGAAAAAATATAAGAGAAACGGCGACTGTCGGAAGTGGGCGAGGTCCGACGGACACCCCCGAGACGAGACTTGCTAACTAACTTACAAGATGGCTACTGTTCAAATTCGCCGAAAAAGGAGGAGTGGGGACTAATCAAAAGATTATTCAAGAAGACTAGAACTAAGGAGACCGAACTCGTTCGGTACCTAGGGATCAAATCTGTCCGCCTCCAAGTCGCTGTAAACAGTAATGTACTCGAGTCACGTGATGAGCAGCGGTCAGCGGTCCACGTGTGAATGTTTATCATAGAAAACCATGCTATGGTTTTATATGACGTTTATCATTAAGCTGTCAAAGCGGTGCTTACATGCCGTTAACAAAAATATATACAAAAATAAATATGGTTCAAAAGTGCTGTGTTGCATTGTGTGATTTAAGAAGCGGTCCGAATAACTGGACATTATTTCAAATTACTGATGTATGTATGAAACGAAATATTTTCCTTTGTTGTATTGTTAACGTTGAAGCACGTAACATAAAATAGTTTGAGTACATTTTCATATTGATCATTGCGAAAATTTGTAATTACAAAGACATTACTTGTGTAGATTCAATATAATATTCAACAACAACAAATTAACGAAAAATATCGAGCGCCTGTCAAATGTATTCGCACCACGGACATTCACACGGACTCTAACCTCTAATGCACACAGATTAGTACAGAACCACGGTATACGTATAGATATCTGTTTATATGCCGTAACAACCAGAGTACACAACTGTTTACAGCGCCTCTGGAGGCGGACATATTCGAGCCCGTCGCGTTATACAGCGAAAAGCCGCAGTTCGGTCTCCTTAGTTCTAGACTTCATGAGATTATCGCGAAATATAACGTCTAAGAACACGTCTATATTCTGTCTTTGTTTATATTTCTTCTCACTTCCACTCACTCTGTTACTATTTGCTAATATCACAACGGGCACTCTGTGTCTAATTCTGATGAACTCATCATATTTAATTTGTCGCATTTAAAAATACGATACATGTTCGACTTTTTTAATGAAACTAGCAAGTAATTTTTTAAAATACGTCCATATATTTTAAAAATATACAACCCATTCTTCTTTGTAATTTATCTGCATCCCAATAATAATAGGCCAACTATATTTTAAGCTCGATTTTAAGTAATGCATTTTTAATGAGGACACAACTTTCTGCATTTATTTACAGCACACAATAATTTTAGAGAAAGCTTATTACATATAAACATATTACCCAACGTAGACATGACGAGTAAAGGTATGAAGGAAACACATCATACATTTTAACTCAATTAATTGGTATTAGTCACTGAATCCTTATTTATTGTTAGTTTTTATTTGGATGTTGAGAAAGACGTCATGACTAATTATTTACAATAATTATGGTTGTGTAATATTTAAGGTTATTCAAAAGGTAACCGCAAAGTTCATATACATACAGTGTGTCCCAAAAAGTTGAAATATTAGTTGAGTCGTAACCAGTAGTATTTTAAAAAATGTTTCCTACAAAAAAACATTCGTCCCACAAACTGTATGTCAAAACCAAACTTTCCTATTCATGGTGTTTAAAGAAATCATAAAAAAATGTGCCAGTTAAATGGCAACACCGCTTAATTCGCGTCTAAAGAAAATTTGTTCAAAATGTCGAAATATGGGGTTGTACAAAACGAAATACGGTTTATGTCCCAAATAGTTATAATCATGTGCAAAACGTCGATTTCATCATACCTGTATGTTTTAACGCCCTATGGATTATAACAAACTGTTTTATTACACTACAAGCACTAACTGATTGATTCTAAACTCTTAGAGTATAGTGTTTGCGTCGAAAGCATCCAAACTCCAAGCACTATATACAAGGTGTATTATGAGGTAAATAGCCAGCCAAGAAAAAATGAAGGAAGTAAGACCTAACTGAAGGATAAAATAAGACAT